>DWPA01000121.1:0-33028 GCA_018251375.1 Calpodes ethlius
GAAAATAATACATGTAATAACGTTAAAATAATAGAAATCTCATTAGAAGGCCTACTGAAATAAATACATGTAATATACATGCATGTTCTCGTCGTTCAGACTTTCGCGTGTTTTTAATGCAGCAGCTAACAAAAAAAAAACACCCTGTATATGTAACATTTCGCGGACATACCATAGCTCACACGATACGATCAGAATTGACTCGTCACGATACGCGCGCGTGTGGCGGGCCTTACGTCGCGGCTTCGGGCGTAATCAGAGTTATGGCCTTATTCCTACCGCTGCTAGATTATAGTTTAAATTAAACCTAATTGGATTACTTTATAGAACCGTACCCGTTTGCTTGGCGACTAGGAATTTGAATTTGGAATTTTAAATTTGTGTTCATTTGTATACGTATGTGCCTATGTGTGTGTGACATATGTGCTTGGAAAAACATGAATCGCTTCCATTTCCTTATTCGTACTGAATTAACTACTAAATTAAAACCACAAGGTACACACTGTTAAAGTCAACTTTACGAACCAAAAACAGGCGCATCTGAAATGACGTGTTAACACAACCCACAAGAAAACCGCGAGGTTAACGTATATTTACGAATATATACACATGGGATGATTATTTCCTATGGACAATAGGTGGTAATAGGCAGAGCTGAAAGAATTCACTACAATAGGCAACAATAGGCAGTAGTGGGCAAAATCTCCAATGAAGATAAAATCATACGACTCCGTCGTGTAAATGTTTCCAAGAAAACCTTCGCCACGCCGCTGATTGGCTGATCGCCAGCTGCCTGGGATCTGATTGGATTTCCCCGGCTGCCTAGCAGACCTCATTGTATCTGTGTTTAAAAAGTAAATGGATTGATCATATATTGTGAATCTTTGAAGAATATTATTGAGCATTCACTACTCACCATTTGAATGCTTATATTTTTTTTACTTTTGGACATTATTTGATCAAAGTTTAGATTGATTAATTTTAGAATCACTTAATTCAGGGGAATCATAATCTATATTAAATCGTAGCCTGTGTTATCATTACATAATTATCCTAAACCTATCAAAGAGGTACATTAATTCCATCAGAAATTTTCCCAAGATTTTCCTCAAGATATCCTTAAAGACCTTCTTGCAGTGAATTTGTTGAAATTAGGTGCCTCTAAAAAGATATTTATTATCAAATGTATTCGCATAGCAGAATCCAAAGCTATAATCGATACAGAAGCTAACAATATTCTAGATTCAGAACCTTAGCATCAGATCGATGGTATTGTTAGCCCGTTGGAGGCTCTCAAGTCAGATCGCATTGTCTCGTGATTGGGTCCCTCATTGTGTACAATGCATTGTCCTTGTTCCGCCCCGGTTACTGTATGAGATTCGACACATTATGAGACATCTAATTTCTCGCTATCTCCAATATTGATATAAAGCCATGTTCAGACCAGACCAGACCATGCCAGGTTTAGACTGGGTCAATAGGAGAATTTGGCGACACTCTTTTCAATTACTCTTGCCCTCGATGCACAATTCAGTGACTTAAATGGAGATTACTAATTTAAAATTAGCAGCACAAATAAGTTCTGCATTATTTTATGCAATAATCAACTAATTATGTATATGACAATACGATTACAAATTAACGGAAAGTTTTAACGCGTTAATTAGGGCGCCTTTGAGCGTAGTCGTTAACGCTAAACGTTAATACATGTGTGTGAGTGTAAGAGTAAAATAAATTTAGTAAATTTAGCATCCTTAATATAATTCATTAAAATATACTACAAACTTGGCCCGATCCATGATGCCAATATTATTTATTACCCCACACACTATGTACCAACGTACGTATTGAGAATGGTATTCGACATGTCTTAGAGGAGGCGCTGTGAGCTGAATAGAAAATTGTATTGCAATATACGGCTTTTAGTCTTATAAAGTTGGCGATTTGACAAATTTAAGTGCTTTTCCATATTCCATATTGCTAGGAATTTGATATTTCGAAGTGATTCTTTGCTAGTCAGAAATGTTTGAAGTTGGCGCAGCCCCGAGCGAAGTTCGTGATTTGATAAACAAACAGTTTTGCTGTTACTTCAGTGCCGTCGCGTCTCAGGTACCAGGGGATCATATCAACGCAGAGACTTCAAAGAACTACGAACAAAGTAGGAACGCGGCTCGGTTCGTTTGATTAGGCGCGTTCTTAACATGCGCCCGCCTGGAGGCCCGCTTTGTTACTCCGACCTTTGTGTTACAAACGTTCAGACGTGGCGTCCGCTGCGAGCGCTTTGATATAGCTGAATTCAAGACGTTGTCGAATTCTGCTCCTCCGGTAACTTTTCTCCTTTCACGTCACCAACTTTGTCTTCGAAAAACAATTTATCGGTTTGGAGAGCGATTTGATAGGTATTTTAATGAATCCTGTCAATGTTTTTGCTAAAAACGAAAATGCAAACGAATTCTCGAAAAAAAAAAATCAACGGATTGCAAAAAACGTTGCGCGCCGCGCGAATGTCAATAAAATTTGATGTTTACGCAGCGCGCGCGATATCTCCCGCTAAATAAAACCTCGACACACTTTAAACTGTTTTGTTTGTTCAAAAATGAATTTTGGGAATGCTTTCATGGTTTTGGCCGTGTCGTGGAACTGCAGCATTGTTTATATTTCGTTTGTAGCGACTAACGTTTCAATTATATGCGCACGTTGCCGCGTATTTGGTACAGTTTCAAAAAGCTTTCTTTTAATTGTGAATGTCTCTTGTGTGACATCTATATTTTTGTTCACTTCATTGTCCTTTTTAACCAGCTTGACCTTCATTTTATTTTTAATAGTATCACTATCACCTTCTGAAACAATCGTACGTTTAAAATCTATGCTTCACTGGCTACATAACTGTATATTGGATGAGTTACCGATTGCCAACGAGCAATTTTGGGGCTTAAAATTCACTTTTTATTATGGTTTTCGGATACTTTTTCCCGGCGTGTCGGACCGTCGTCGCAGATACGCGATTGACAGAGCTGTCGCGGCGCTTTTTGTCGTCGGCTTTTATTTTCTGGGCTAGACCAGACAGTGATTAGTCAGCACGTGTTCTGACGTCGTCGGCTGAATTTGCCGAAGTTTTCATCGTTGAACGCGCCGTCGCTTCTTTTAATACTCTATCTACGTTAAAACGATGTTCACGCTGACAGGTGACAACGTCGATCCGTGGTCGTCTCGTACACTTTTTGGTCGCGTTTTGCCATCAATCTTTAATATTTATCGATCCCTGTACCTAATATGGGCCAATACTTACTTTATTACGTTACTACTGTTGTTAATGCATTTGTAATAAACAAAAGAAAAGCTGATACGTCATGTGAATGTGTAAGAGCTATTCGTAAACTTGTAAATCGGCCACATAATTTTCTAATACTTGCAATGGTAATAGAAAAAACATTACCCAACCAGTAAATGTATCAAATAACACACACCCAGCATACCGTTATAGACCGCAGCTCTTAAACTAAAAGCCGCCGCCATTACGGGAAAATGGCTATCAAAATTATAATATCAATTACCGATGCATTAACAATTCACATCAGAAGTCAGACGTAGCAGAAACGGTAGTCTTGCCTACGATGTAGGTACGAGAGAGATAAAAAGATGGTGTGGGTATAGGAGAGAGGGGGATGGGAGAAGGCAGCCGCCGTCGGAGAGCTGTCAAAATGTCAAATTTCAGAACGTTGCTCGGCGCAACTTCAAACGTGCCCCTACCGTTGGCATGCGGTATACGCTAGCATCTCTAATATAGTTATAGCGCCCTGGTAGCAGCTTCGTGTTAATATTCATGCATCTCATCCTGTTCCTAGCTAGACACGGAGCCATTTTCGTGAAAGGCTCTCCGTTCCACCACTATGAATATGAATGAGTGATTCCCCGTTCGTTTCTTGGATTAAACTTTTTATACGCGTCGGTATGTTGATATGCATTCTGCGAGCCAGATTCAAATGTGCTACATATTAACATTAGAAATTTAATATCAGCGGCGGCATGCGAATGTTGCGGGCGACAGGGAGTTTAAAATTCATAAGATAGTGAAGTCAATAGTTTCCGTGCACTTAGAAAATGGAAAAGATGTTTGTTGCCTCGCCTCTCGGCTCTTCTACGAACTGTGTAGGAATTTATGGTATGGAAATGAAATAGGAGTCATTTTATACTTTGTTACATACATACACCTAGTACTTATCTAACTATCATACACGTATACGATCGGTACAGTGTATATTTTATAGAAGTTAGCGTTTCGAAACACGTTTCCAATTACTTAATAAACCAAGAAGTATATTACGTTACGTTGAATTAATCTATACAACATTGTTTAAAAATACCAATCAAAACCGTACAGGTATGTTTTCAAAGCATTTCAAATCACATTTGAACAAAACGCGAGATTGAAAATTTCCATTTGGCGTCTATTTCCTGAAAAACAGGCGATTTCTATTTCATTTCGGAAAAACCACGCGCTGCCCACCGTTGCCGGCTGTCTCGCTCTTGACGTGGAGGATATTGGAACTGGCCGAAATGAGAAACAAAAGAAACACTGATTTTTGACGTTTCAATATGCACTCATCTCCGCTTCGCGAGGCTCTCACTTAATTAATAATAAACCATCGAAAACCGATAGAGGCCAACGAACAAATGTCTACCCTAAAACTTGCGCATTTGATATCAAATTCCTTACGGACGACCTCCTGGAGCGAGCGGTGACATCGAAAGCTCTCAGTCTTAATAAAAACGTTTCTTACGTTTCCGAACGAACGTAACAAGCTCTCACCCGGGCTCGTATTTATGAACGTCAATCACAACTGTCAAAAGTGACAGTAGTCAAATCCCGCCCCGTAATAACGGCAAAGGACGCTCCCAATTTGAAAAACACACGTTCGAAGTTGGCGCGCGTGCTCGATTTGTGCGATTAGTGTTATTTTTGAGAATAGAACTGGGATCGCGTCGCCTTCGGCCGTGCCCGCCCACAAGATGGCCGCTCTAATCAACCGACGCGCCGGGGAAAGAGCCGAATGATATACAATTTTATTGAGCCGATGTGTTATTACCGAGTTGAACCTATAATTACACTGGAACATTGTGCGTGGGAAGAGGTTAGAAAAAACGTCTTTGGACGGTCGTGGGCTCGTGCGTTGTAATTGGGGTGTTCTGGGCTACAACCATTCATGATCCCGATTTAATTATAGCAATTTAAGTTCGCAAATAATGAGTTGGAAACGCTTTTTTATTTGAACCCTATTAAAGTACATGTTTTGGGTGATAGTGATGTTCTATCTCCTCTAATGCCCAATTAGTGAGAGAGTTTATTTTATTATACCTAATAAATTTTCATATCAAATTGTCCCTTGTCTGGATTTCTCAGATATTCCGCTATAAATTTATGCGACACTGCAATTGCTAAAAGGTTTTTTGAGTTACAATCAGTTATATATTAAATGTTGAACTTGAATCGGTACTCGCTGCAAAGTTCAAGGATGGTCCGGGGCCGAGAGCACAAGTTGTTATCGGTGTTCCCGATGCATCCAGATTTCCGGATCCATTATTAATCCTCGACCAGACCCGTGCCAATGGGCCAGTGATTTATCGAATGTCGCCGCGCACTCGACCCCGGCGAGCGGTAAATTTCGGAACCGACTCCTCTAGAGGGGTCAGGCTGGGGCGTTGATTGACATTTTGTTTCGTTGTGTTCCTCTTTTTGCAGCAGAATGAGAACCTTTCGGGTAAGTGAGACTAGAATTGCACAATGCAGTGGAATTGGAGATTGGAGATGGTTTGGGAAAGTTATTAGTCGATAATGTGGCTTTTGTTTCCTTACTAAAGTAAGTCCTTTGTCCTGGAAGATTCCATAACTTCGTTTATTAGTTATGGTGTGTGTATTACATCATATATCTTCTTTCGGAAATAATGTCTATGGAATATGATGTCTATCTATCATAGACAGATAGAAATCAAAGAAGTTGACGTATGTTGATAATACTCATTCGAAAGCTAATCCGATAGTTCTACAAAAGCCACGACACGATGTGTCATTTATAAATCGTGAAACAAAACCCGAAGTGAACCTCCGCAGTAAATCTTCACGGTGTTATCAGGTCGATCGGTAACTGATGTAAAGAAGCCCCGTCGCCGTGTGGTGAGGCGTGAGGACATGCGCTAGGGCCCGCCAAAGCTGTGTCGTCAGCACAGCCCGAGGCAGGGGCGGAGCACCCGCCCTCGCACGCGAACTTACATCCGCCTTACAATGACAGAGGTCAAAGGTTTTAGGATTACATTTACCGTGATAGTTCTTTGGTGCGTGTTTAGTTGTCGCTTGCCACACAACGCTAATTTCTCAATAGCGGAAATTCAATCCGTCATTCGGAAGACATGAGTTCTATTCTAAATACTTTTCTAATATTTTTAATGTGTATTAAATCATATATAATATATGAGTGTCTTCGGTTAACATATATATGATGTCTGATTTGAAAGTTCCTGAAAGATCTTAAATAATTATACAGGGTGAACGAAATCTGATAGTAAATTTCACCGTGCTCGGTTTTTCTTTTACTGAAAGAATTTAAGTATATTCATCGTACTGATCTAGTGTAGGAAGTCTTGCACTTAACATATGGAGTGCAGGGATATGATTGCATTTTGTGTCACTAAAGGAAATTATAAATAATTGTGTGAGAACATTGTTTCGGAAATAGAGGTACATGCAAGTTAAAAACAGCGAGCGCATATATGGCAAATATATTAAAATACAGGGTGGCCTTCATATAGGTGCGCAAGAGAACCGAAAAAATGTTTTTCATTTTGTTTCTATGTTTATGTGGGCTAATCTCAGAAACGACTTATTCGATTTGAATGCAATTTTCAGGATTATATTGTGATGGGCATCGCTTACTGTTTAGTGTTTTTTTTCACTTAAATCGGTTACCAAATAACTAAGATATATCAATTTATTTCAATCATTACGTAATACACCAATAAGTAAATAAGTTCTAAGTTAGTGCAATCAACGTCATAGACTTCATCGTCACTTACCATCAGGTGGGATAGTAGTCAAATTGACTTATCTTATGTAAAAGAGAAGTGTTTGCCCATCAATTTGATTGTGATGTACCTAAATGAGTAGGTAGAGATGTTCTATATTTTTCCGAAGCGATTGCGGCGATGCTAAATACATTGTATCAATACCAATATTCAAAACAATAGCCAAATCGCAACGGAAATTATTCCAGTTAATCGGATTCCCGCGTGCGTCCGACGCTGATTAGCGCTCTGCGGAATATATTATAAAACAATATACAAACAGACAATCATAAATACCTATACGTTGCAGTCATAATGCAGTTAACAGTGTTTTGACTCGCACTCGCTGGTAAGGGCGTATTCACGGAGCGTGGTACTGATGTACCAATGTTAATAGACTTTACAATTAAACATTGTAAGCAATTTTGCTTACCCTGATGATGCTCCGTTACGAGAGAATCACGTGTGGATGCTGCTATGGATTCAGTATATACTTTCTTTGTAGAAAGGGGGGATCGTCACGCAAGTCTTGAAATATACGAACATACATATTATTTGATGCAAAGTAGAGTAATACTAACTTATAATACACAGGTCAGAACTGTCAGTGAAACTCGGCGCTTGTCGGTGCTGATTCAGCACATAGTATAGAAAATTGGTGTTGATTACCTGCGCCGATTACTTTTGGCACTAATATCCGTTCTGTTGAATGTATGAATGTCGTGTTTTATTTCATTATTGGAGTATAGTTCAGTTCGTAGACAGGCTGTTTGCCGAGTCTCCAATCGCGGTTGTACAGGCATTTGTAATAGATAAATGTTTGTACTAGGTTCGTGTGTGTGCGATATCTTGTGTACACATCGTACCCACATCCACATTATCTTAAAATACGTTAATACAATGCGATTATTGTCACTAATTAGTGACTATTCAAAAGAATCACGAGAAAAATGACATAAGTAACTCTTACATTGAAAAATTAATAAAATTATGTTCTTTCGTTAGGTATTTCCATAATATTAATATTCATTTGCAAAATCTAGAATTAAAAAGTTACTTAAACGCTGTTTACATTGTAATATAATTTCTTCCAAAAAATATTCGCAAATCAGAGATAGACAGTTCATTGAATACTAAACAGTAATTTATAGTAGCGTTCACTTAGTCAAATTCGGGATCAAATCGACTCGATGAGGGTTAGAAAAAAATCCCAATGACACGCCGACCGGGTCAAACATAGCGAAACATAGACAAAGCCGTGTATTATCTGTGGCATCGACAAACGTTGCTTTCGGAAACGGGCTCGCGCGGGCACGTCCTCGCATAAACAGTCGCTATCGCCGCATGACAAATTTCATATCTGCCACGTATCGACGCGGCGTAAATCATACCCGGCCGACCGCCCGGCCGCACACCGCCCGGGTGACGCGCCGCCCGGGTGTCGCGCGTGAGTTATCTGTGTGCGCGCGGCTTTATTTCACGACGGGTGTCGGATTTTGAATATTATTATGATTCCCTTTTTGTAATCTCAAGTGTAAACAGATCGCGGATGGGTTGGAGGATGATAGAGCGGGCTCAACTTTGGGAGATCACTTCAGATAGGTGTTAGAAACTTCTGTTAGCCTGGTAGATAAACATCGTATTGGATTATGTCGTGAAGCTTTCCTTCGGCTATGGTTTGAAAGGTCTTCACCAAAAAGGCTTTCTTTGTTAATTAATGACTTCAACGAAGTCCCTAGAACTATTATTTGAAAAAAAAAACGACTACAGATGTTCAACCAGTGGATACCAAGCACATGACGTACCCATTCACTACTTCCATATAAAAATAAATATACTAAATGCAGTTGCATAGAATGTCAATCAGGGCACAATGGCGAAGCCCTAAGCTGCGCATGCAAAGCGATCGGATTGAAACTAGGGCTGCTACTGAACGTTTAAAATTTGTTGAATTTTCTCACACAAATTGAACGATTCCTAACTAAGGGTACAAAGGGCTTCTCTATCGAGACCAATATTCATGCGACTAGTAAATATGGAAGGTAGAGTAATAAGTATTTTTTTTAATTTGAACAAATACGTATTATTTTAATTCCCTTAGTTTGACAAGCATACATTTTGGCGGGAAATTCAAATCGCTTGGCTAAAGACTACTCAAGTGAATTTCTTTTTTTTTTGTAACTCTGGAATGAGCCAATCCTTGACACGTTCTCCAATGGCCATCCCTGCTCCCCTCGTCCGTTAAATAAACTCCTTTTACGTTTATGCCCATCGTTTGACCGTCCCGCCAGCGCCTGGGCAGGTGAGCTCGCCGTCTTTGATGTTCCGAACGATATGCAAAGTCGTTGTAACTACATATTCATCGGATTTTTTCTGTTTACCTGTATTGTGGAGAGGATTTAATGCCAAATCGGCCAAAACGTCCCATCGAGCCGCGGTATCGGCTCCAGTTTGGGAAATAATATTGTTTATGTAACATTGTGTGTGTGACTTTAGTTTTTGTTTTTTTTTTTGTTTTATTTGAATAATTTTCATTTATTTTATTTTTCCTATCCAATGTTTTTGCTGTTATATTTTATTATGTGTACGTATTAGCTTCGCGTATATACGTATTGCCCGAAGGTTGGAAGAGACTGCTTATCCATAATATGCCATTTGTATTAAGTATAATGAAGAGTAAGCTAAAACATAAGTAAACCATTTCAATTCTATATTTTCGCAGCTAGATATTGTCATAATATTCGTACCTTAATATGACACACTAGACGAACCTTTCTGAGAGATATCACTGTCACAAATTAGAGATAGAAAACTATACAAAAGCGTCAAGAACAATACCGAGGTAAGGTTATTCTGACAGCTGTCACTGAGGACATTCGGGGCTATTGTGCAGTAATCAGCACATGGACATGTGACGTCACAGCGTCCCAATTCCGTCACAGGTACCAGACTGACATAGGCGCGAAGTTGTATCTCATTTCCCAGCCGGTTGCGGCTTCCGCCGTCAGCGGCGTCCGTCCACAGATTAGTATCGTTTGACGTCTATGCCATTGTCTCTATTGGCCGATTCACGCGGGAGAATCAATGGAACGCCGCTATTGGTTCGCTGTGTCGGATAAAAGCGGTTGGATTGCGTGCTCACGTTCCAAATTCAAAATTCAAATGCGTTGCGAAAACTGATGTAGGGTAGTTTAAGAATAGATATTTGACACACAATAATACCAGTAATATTAGTCAAGAATCAATCTTTGCTTTTGTAGAAATGTTGTAATTAAATCGATATTTTTAATAAAAGTATGTAATTAAAAAAGTTCAAGCCAAATTTTACGTAAGTGAAAATATTCTACATTTAAAATCCTTCACGGCTAAACCGACTTAAACGAAAATTCACGTTTAAATTCAAAATGTCTAACAATAAAACATGATATACCAATTATTAATCGTACAAAATGTATATAAATATCGCTGGCTATAACAATTGGAGCGTATAATTAATTCGGCTGACAGTTGCCTATTACGGACTACATTCAGCAATAAAAGTCTTATAAAAACAATTCCGAAAATTATTCGCCACAGAAGGGTTAAAAAACTATTTCGGTCGCGCAGAAGCGTGGACGCGCTGTCCATTACGGATTTGCATAATTTAACACTATCCTGTCGCGGTGGGCCGTATTGGCCGCTGAATTCTTTATCTGGATTCAATAAAAAGTACCCGCATTGGCAGATGTCCGCTTTAATTTCCTTCCGTTATTCCGAACTTTGAAATCCTGGCCCGTGTAGATCCGAACATTATTTAATTTCTATTTCACGATAACAAGGTTAGTTAGAATACGACATTCATCACTCTCACTAATCATTTTATTTGTTTTTAAAGTTTTACAGTTGGTTAACAATAATGATAAACTTTACAGTATCAACTTTTTACGTTCGTTTTACTGGATTATGAAAATTAATATATGGAATGATATAAAATTAAAAAAAAAAACTAATAATCTTACAGAACTTACTTTTATTTCTAATTTAGTAATACATAACGTTAAGTTAACTGGATTTCATAATTTTTACTTCAAAACAGTAGAATAAAATCCTATCATATTTAAAATTATAATCACGCTACAGTTTAATATGACTTATGCGTCTTGCATTTAACTAGAATATATACCTACAATAAATATAACTTCTTAAGTTAGGTTTATCAATAATTACTAATAACTTCATGCAAAGTAGATAGGCAACAACTTACGTATATCATAAAGTGCATTCATTTACGATGGCTGTATCTATTTTACTATCAAACGCATGTATTCAAACAACGACATGTATAGGTATCCTTTCCCGTTATCTAATCGACGGAATAACCTTAAAATATGGCATAAAAACAGCTTTTATATTTAACTAAGCACACCTCGCGTCGAACGGCATATCATGAATGTAATTAATAAAACGTAGTGTTTATGCATTCTGGAATATTGGTACGCATTTTTCTTATCGCAACACATTTTATCCGCCATTAGTGTCGCTCTACGTCACAGAAGCGAACACTTTCCTCGCGTTCGTGTAAAAAACGGCAATGCGACTTGTTCGCACATAAACAACGAGTTAAATAAACAAAGAGGCAAGTCGAGGAAACTGTGAGATACACGCGCGCGGGGTCACCATAGTGTCATCCATCTGGTCGCATTGATAGGGTTAGGACCACCTCCGTACCTTTATGCGTCCCTGGTCGATCGTAAAGGCCCCACGGCTGGGACCCTAGTTTTTTGACGTCTATTTGTGGTCGCCCTTTGCCCTTAACGACCCGCTCCGTCCCAGTAGCGTGGGTAGGTGGGATTTAATGTTGAATTTTGAAGATTGCAATCTCTATATAAATCTCGTATTGCTTTTTAATTTGCTCAGAGTCGAACTTGGGACAATTTCCCGGCTGTCAAAGTTTTATCGACTTTGTTATATACTAATACTATAATTAATTATAGTTAATCTACTTTTGGATACGTCGAATAACTTTCCGATATAAGATAATAGCGTATAGCGAATGGCGTATTGCGGGAGAAGAGGAATCCTAGGCCCTAACAGTGTAACCAGCGGTGGGTTTCTCTAATATCAGGGTAGATGGATTAAATTTTTCTCGAGCAAGACATGGCCTCAGATTGAACCGTAAATTATGCATGCCATACAACGTTACAAACACGTCGCGTTTCCCGCAGTCTTCCCAACTCCCTTTGAAACTCATTTGAAACACCGCGTCCTAACACGCGCGGAAAAGTTCGTCTAAAAAGAATGGGTTTCGTTTGACCTCCAGGAGTAACTCACGAGGTTCAAGTGGAAAAATTGAAAAAGTTGATTGGTGTTATGTGTCCGAAAATGAACTATACTAAGTTACAACTTTCTCAATTTCATTTGTTTATGGAAGTCTAGTTTACGTTTTATAAATTAATTTTGTGTTGAAATTAGAATATATACTCAGACGACTCAATGTATTGATTCGTTTTGGTTAATTAGTCTACTACTAGCGTGTTTAATTATCTTTTTGTGACATTGTTTGAATTACTATTTCGATATTACATTTTATTTCATTATATCAAAGTTCAAAATCGAAGTTATCCGAACCTATTGGCCCGCAGTACATCAGAACCTCGTCAAAACGCACTTAACTCCGGAACGTCAAGAGACCCGTTTAGTGTTAGCGCAACGGGCACCACCGTTCGGAGTTTAAAAGCAACATCGTATCCTTTCTACTTCGCATATTTACATATCCCCATTCCAACACCCCATAGATTTACGCGCAAACAAATGGATTGTTTCTCCTCCATGGCAAAACAAAATTTATAGTTGGCAAGGCGTATTTTTCGAGGCAGTACCGTGGGGGCTCGCTCGTGAGTTTTTTCGTAGTCGATTCTCGATTTATTGCTAACTTATGCCCGGTATAATCGTGATTTTAATACTCGCCGTGATTTACGAGGGTGGATGAGAGAGGTACGGGATTGGCTTTCGAAATTTGATATCTCTATAGTGTTTATGTGGCCCTGGTGCTTGGTGCGCGGTTACCGCGCCAGATGAAGATACGGACGGCGGTTCATGCTTTCCTATTAATAACTGCGTTTGTTTATTCAGTATCTGTAAGTTACTGTGATAAATTTAACCTCTTTCACGGTTATTGTTGGCTGGATAATAAAATTATAGTTCATGCCTTCTAGCCTCTGCCTACCTTCGTGCCTTATCGGCGTTAAATTATTACCTGACATGAACATCACTAGTAGATTAAAATGACGACATCCAAACTGTGAAATTAAAAAAATACCACTTGATGTACATATAAAAAGAAAATAGATTAAAGAGTTCAAAAGGAATATTACTCCTTAGTTTTCGCACAAATTGAAATTTTGACAGTGTTATCTTAACTTTAACCTAATATGTGTGACTATTAACTGAAATTGAAATAGCTTAATCGGTTTTATAAATTGTGAATTCATTCGTGGTATATGTGTAAAAAAATATTATAAAATTTTTAATATCGGTAATTTCAGTCGTTAAATTTAAAGGCCATGTCAAACGTATTCTTAAGACGATATTACAAAATGTAGGATTTTTTGAAGATACGACTGTTTGGGCACAAATTTCATACATAATCATAGTAAAAGTAAGTGCTTTTATAATAAATGAGAGTACAATGAGTACAAGTTGTTGATTTTTCTCCCAGGATCACTCAAGGTAGGGATTGAAACAATGATATAGTTCGACTTTCAATAAGAATTCATAAAATCCAACTTGAAATAAAAATTCATTTTATTTATTATCATTAGTTGGAAATTACTTTATTATTTTTTAGGTTAATTATTATTGAATTAAACTCACATCAGCAATGATGGAGTTTATTGATGCTGATAGAATCCCACGAGTTGAAGTTTAAGTTTACCGTCGCAGGATAAGTTATTGTTTACTAATGACACAACAAAAGGCAAAGTAAGCACGGGTAGCAATTTGTCCGGCGGGTCTGATCCCGAAAATGTTAAGAAAAAAGAAACGCCGGTAGGTTTGGGAGCAAACAAAGTCGGTTAACTCGCGATCGGTGCGGTAGTTAAAAATAATTGTCGGTGGACAAAAACCGACGGAGCCTCGCTCCAGTCCCGTTACCCGGAGGGCCGGCGAGTTTATCATTTTCCAGTTTTTGCGATCATCGTAATAGGGTTCATAAATTTTTGATAATGTTTTTTCGATTACCGACGCGCCAACTCAGGTCCGACCGCGAAAAACGCCGGCGCAAAAAAATTCGCTCCGATCGACCCGGGCGAACTTGAATTTTTTCGTGTTCGCGTACCCATTCTAATATTTTGAGTGCGTTGAACTCGTGTGCAAAAAAAATGGTTAAGCGTAAATCGGATAAGCTGGGAAATGATTCTTTACTGTAATCCTTATTTTTTATTTTACTTATAAGTCAATGGCTCACAATGATCTGTCTGACGATGAAGGGCAAGGAGAAAAAAACTAAGAATTGGTATTCATTTGTATGTCCACTAAGAGTACGTATTTAAATGTCTTTGAAGCTATGCATTTCAATAAAATGTATAATTTATATTTGTTTCCTTTAATGAGCACTTTTTGAATTATACGCGTTAAACAAAAATTATTTTCTAATTTGCCCCAACTTTTTTCGAATTTACTTCCAGCGTGTCTCAGTTTTTCGATCACTATTCTGATGTCTTGTCAAATTTCAGTTTGTCCATAAAAAAAAAATTAAAGAATTTGTATTACTAGCGACAAGATTTCGTTTTACTAGCGGGACCCAAAAAATCGTTTATGGTCACTTAATTTTTTTAAAACCAAACAAACGTCGAACTGGCCATAAAAAGTGACAGCCCCGATTCACAGAAGTGACAAGTCGTGTTAAGATTATGAATATGTAAATAAATTTTGCCGTTTACTAATTACCGAGTTCAGTTTTACATGTAATTAATGCGTAACTGTATCGGACGACATCGGGTTACCACTATTTCTAATGCGTCAATCGAAAAAAAGCGACACGGAAAAATGTTTTTATCTTTCAACTTTAAATACCTATTAATATGTTAGCACTGAATATTTTACGCGTCTATAAATTATAAATAAGTTATTATCTATCACCTACCTGTATAAATGCAACTTTTATGTAATATATTCCGAAACACCATGTTTTATAAGGTAAGATAATTACTGTCAAAGTATATGTCATTTTATCAGCTGTCTACATTTAGATACTTGGTGCAATAGTATCTGTATATATATATAACACCTAGACGGTTAAGTTTCTTAATAGCACTATAGAGGTTCTTCAGTCGTGTGTCAATATGTATAAGACTATTTCCCATGAAGCAAAATAGTAGTTCTACCTACTATGAGTTCCACAGTCCAATGCCTGGGCTGATATTTATATGACATATAAATGTCTGTATTATCATGGATGATCATGTCAACTCATTCTTTTATATCCTCGCCACTCACACATATACAAAGGTATTTTATATATTTTTTTATCCATATTTTTATAAGGTCCATATTAGTGGACAGTGATTTAACCCGCACGCTGCTATGGTGGTCCAAGATACCGAGACCGTTGCAATCAATAAAACGGGTCAAATAACCGCTTCATCGTCCAGTTTAAGCCGACGTCGCTCAACTACCAGTTATAAACAGTTCCAAACATCCTGTGGCTATCCGAACGAAAATCATGCATTATGGATGCATTACTGCAATCCCACAAAGCTCAATACATTCAATCGTAATAATAAACATTGAAGACCTCCCGTTTATTAAACACATGTTTAGAATTAAGATCGACCTATGAACGATAAATATTTTTGGTAATCGATCGAAAAATAGCTTAGATCTCATTCGATTCATGTTTATACCGTTATAAACACGCGTAATGAAGTCACTAGCTGATCAATGGGTGGCCTGAAATATCGGACGTGTAAACAGCACGAATGCGTTCCGTGCCCAGTACGGTGTGATTGACAATTCGTTTATAAGCCATTAGTCCACTACTGGACACCGTCTCCATCAAATTTAAAAGGTCTGAAGCGTACTATACCACCCTGCTTCACGAAAGAAGAAATTAATTCCTTAGCTCACGAACTATTTTTAACTTAACGTATCTTTGGGAATTAATTCGGGATTGGGAATTTTCCAGGTTATTACATTATGTCGGCGAATTAAAGGTTGGTACGTGGACAATAAGGGATTATGGTGTTAACGGAACAATGACGCACAAAACTAGTATGGCAATTATGCCCCCCCACGATCGCTCACAATGGGTTAACTAGTCGCTTCTGTATCAATAATGAGCCGGCGACGTCGAAACAAGCTAACCTGATTCAACTGAAACTGTATTACGTCACTGTATAATATATATGTGGTGTAGGAGGATAGATTGTGAACATTGGAAATATTAATTGTTATATTTTAGACTACAGAAGCGCCAGCGCCATTTTGGCCAAAATGACACACATAATTGTACGATTGCATTTTTTCTGCGTCGATTGTTCTTGGTTTTCGAACAATCTGAGCAGTAATTAAGCTTTAGAATCGGGAAATTAAACACCGAAAAATACTAACAAGTCAATCAAATACTATCAAATTTTAAACGAAATATGTAGAAGCTGTCGCTTTCAGTACGTAGGTAACATTGACACAATATATCATTGTTTTTTCTTTAAATAAGACTATTAGGAAAGAAGGTGGCGGAAAAAACTGCATACAATTTCTTTCAGTACTTTAGCGTGATGTACGTTTAACATACAGACAGACAAAGTTTTAAAAATGACTGTTTTGTCATTTTTTACTACCAATGTTTTCCGCTACATAAGTGCTAAAACATAATTCATCCAGAATAGTTGTATGTAATAGTTTATATAAAAATTACGTCATACATCTCACGTGAAATGTCCACTAATTTAAAGGCAAGCGACTTAACCCTCATTATGATTACTGTCAAATTTATTACAGCAACACACATTCGCCTTATTTAGTTAATGAGATGTTACTAAAGGACAGCGTTACACGCGAGATTTATTAAGCGCGTTTAGTATCAAATTTTATAGACACTCGAGTTTAAAAACAACAGCAAAAACATTATTGCTTTACGAGCGGAGACCGACGTAAAATGAGCGGAATGACGTAATTCGCCCCATAATACTCCCCTTTCTTTAGAATAGCAAGGATATTTTTACGTGTAATTTTCACTATGAATATATTATTTACATGCCCGTACGGCGCATCAGGGCGCCTCGGTGTACGGCGTATGTTGTTTCGTTTTATGGCCCGCTTTATGAGGCCGGAAAACGTTATTGGGTCTTATAGATCAACGGTGGGTGAATGAGGGTTAATTTTTATAAGCGTTTGAAGACGTACAAGATTTCCAGATTTAAATAGTACGGTTGGTACACAGAGTAATAAAAAAATTAAGTCAATGTATCATGAAAGTTGTTCATACCTAATTCAAATAATAGTTGCAATTTTGTACGCATTGTCAGCCAGAAAAGGACACTAGAAAAATGATTGCAAATTACACGTATATTACTCTGTAGACCGTACGTGTAGAAAATTAGGTTTCTAATTGACTTCAAATAAGATTTAGTCTGGTTCATGTCGATATAAATTCTATCGCCTAGAAAAAGTTAAAACAACACTATGTTATGTCTCTGGCGATACAAAACACGCAACATATGAACATACACACAAGAAAAACCGCCGGTCGTGTGTATAAATCATAATGAAGCGGTACCATCGCGCACAATGCGCGTTATGCGTCAGCTCGTAACGGATGACGTATCAATTTCTTCGGCGCGTTATCGGCCATCTCGTCGCCTCGCGCGCTTTTATTTATTTTATTTATTTACGCTCACGACTGTACTTGGGAACCATTTTGTATGTTTACGATGCCGATTTAACGTTTGTTAAGTTGGAGGGAAAATCATTTTACGGATTTTAAATTTAATTTAATTCTTTTATGCTTTCGTTGCACCAAGATCGCGGCTTTGTTAAGAATTTTAAAAATCGAAATCAGTGAAACGAATCTTTTAGTCATTCTTCTTCTATTTCCAAATTTAAATTCAAAATAAATGTTCTTTGTATGTAATATTTTCCCTCTGTTAAGTGATAATGTTCGAATTTACATTCAAATTTTATTGATATTGATTTATTGCACAATAATTTAGCACTCTGATGAAATTTATGTTTTCTTATTATGACTTATTATGTACGTCGATTTTATTTTAAATGGATTTGAAAGAGTGTAGGGTCCTATAGGAAGACTATTTAAAATTATATAGAAATCGAAGAAAAAAATCTATAGCAGAAAGTCGTAATTATAATCCTCTGATATACGCATAGTACATTGAAAAGTTGTCATAAAATTTAATACGCATTGTATATAATATCGAAGGTACGCTAAACATGGACACATTGACGTGTATTCGTTGTTTTCATGTTAATAATAAAATGAAGAGAGACTCGAACAAGCTCGCATGCGCGTTTAAATTATGAGAAATATTCTGCGGGCGTCGTAATGAATTTGTACAAGGAAAGTCGTTTTATCCGATTTACCCGATCCGAGATTCGCACAAAACGATAAGTAGTCACGTATCATAACAGCGGGTATCGGCCGGGGAGTCGAACGAGTTAATAATTTACTACCTCCTCCACCAGCTACCTGCGGCTACGAGATGAAATAGACGAGGTCTCGGAGGACCTGCCCCTCGCACCAGCGCGCCCACGAAACCAATATCATTAGATCAACGTGCGAGTCATGTCGCCCTGGTACTTTCTTATTCCGACCGTTTCGAATTTATTTTCGTTTTTTGCTTTTTCTTCAAAAAAATGTTTTTTTTTATTCACGAATACCATAACGGTGTGAATGATCGTTTTTAATCGTATAAAACACGGAATTTTAAGGCTGTAAATAAAAGATAAAAGCTTGCTAATATTAACAAAAAAATATTAGACGTAGTTTGTAAAATAAAGATAATTAAAATTTATGA
This sequence comes from Calpodes ethlius, assembly GCA_018251375.1. Taxonomy (NCBI): domain Eukaryota; kingdom Metazoa; phylum Arthropoda; class Insecta; order Lepidoptera; family Hesperiidae; genus Calpodes; species Calpodes ethlius. The sequence goes on from DWPA01000121.1 coordinate 19,068, forward strand.
CATAACCTTCTATGTATGTAAATATATCGATCTCACTACCGCCTTATGAACGTCCACAGCTGGACATAAGCAAACCTTAATTTGCACCACTCAGACCGTTCCAGAGTCTTCTGAATTCAGTGGATGCCCGTTAGGACAAAAAGACAAAAGCTAATACCAAAATTACGCAATATTTTCAATAGTACAATTAAACGGACTTAACAATAATATGACAGCGAATGAACGAATGTTATTATTATTGATGCATACGTTACTTTCACCTAACAATCGCTAACGATCGTCAATGGCTTTATCCTGAGAATAATTAAAGAAAAGGAATAAATTTCACCGAATCCACTTTTCAGCAATTACATTCGTCTGAACCGCCTCAAATTGAATTACCAACAAACGGACAACCCGCCATAGAACACCCCTTACCTTAATCCTCACTTCCGGGCTTAAAAAGGCGTTTTATTTAAATTAGACGCAAACCCTGCAATCCGATTTAATTAGTCGATTTGGTTGTCCGAGCAGATTCGATTAGGGTCCTATCTAATTGTGTTTGCATCCCATGCTCGCCTGGTAGCAGGAGTTGCATAGCTCTTCCGTTTTGTAAGTCTTCTCCCTAAATAAAATCAAATTCATTCAACAATTTTTAATGTTATTTATAATCTTTTCTAAATATATACTAATATTATTAATGGCGGCAAAGTATGTTTGTCTGTTTGTCCTTCTTTCACAACGCAACGGAGCATCCTTATAGTATATTTTTTGGCGTGAAGATTGCGAGAATGAAAAATGTCATAGGGCTACTTTTAGGGTGAAACACTGTTATTTCTAGAAGATTCATTACGATGTATTTCAGCTAAATTAAAGAAAGTGTTAAACAACAAAGCGTTGCTTGACAACCAATGATAGAAAGGGACGACAACGTTTTTATTGCTGTTCTTTTCTCACTTCTTTCACAGGCTGACGTGAGTACTTTATAAAATGTTTATTGTCTTTCTATATTATACGATCGATTGGTTCACGTGTCCTTTAATTATTTATTATGGATATAATGGATATGTTTTCGTATTAACTTTTATCATTATTAACCTATACATACATCATGCTGAGAAGTTTTTTACGTAATTTCATCTCAACCTTTAAATATACTACAAAACTGTCGTAAATACAATATTTCGACGCTCATATGTAACCTAGCGTCTTAAGGTCAGGTTGAGGGCTTCAGTGACAATATTCTGTGCTCTCTTGGCAAGGAAGGTATCAGTACCCTGGGTGGCACCAATATTCATGATGACACATACCAGAATACTCGTCTGCTTTTTGGGTTGGGTTGGTTTTGTATACAAAGCTCTCCTTGTTATAAAGTATTTGAAATTAATGGGCAGTGATATGCAGTAGTAGATAGTGACCCTGCCAGCGCACAGGTCCGAGTTCGATTTCTGGCCAGGGCAAAAATTTGTGTGATAGATAAATGTGTGTTCTTATAAGTGTTAATAACTCTAATTTGTGTTGTCAACGCCACCCGTGGCACAAGGAATCCTGGTACGGGAATATGAGTGTGGTAGTGTTTAAGTGATGAAGTCCAGGTATTGACGTGTCTCCTATTGTTCCAGCACCCGTACCCGTCCGAGGACCAGAAGAAACAATTAGCACAAGACACAGGGTTAACGATACTACAAGTTAATAATTGGTGAGTTTTATTTATTTATATATATATTTACAAACGAGTAGCTTCGTTGCTAGTCACCATGAAAGTGAAGCAAAAGTCGCGGGTTCGATTCCCGGTCGCGGCAGATATTTATGTGATTAAAGTATCTACTACTACATGGGTGGTAGTGATGACTACTTTGAGTGGTTCATACCCACGACACACGACTACCTCAAAAATAACCAGTGGTATCTTATCGTAATGCAATGTAAAATTCACACGGGTTTCTGCTACACCTGAATTAACGTTAATTTTAACGGCAGTTCCCGAATGCGTCTTAATTAACGTGATTAATGGAACTCTATACAAATTTGACTCCCCGATAATTTGAGTCGGTTAACGCATTAATTAGCGTGCTAAACTCTTGGTGACATCTGCGTGGTTTAATTTTTAATGCATAAATGTATTAGGACCCAATGGACGCAGGGACGTAAGAAAACGTCGTAAAGAAACGTAGAGGAGTTCTACTAATTAAATGCATTTTATATGTAACTTTCAGTTAAATGTAATCGGTTACATACAATTATAAGGAGAATCAGTTTAAAACCAATTCGATATGGATATAACGAAATCGTATCATAGATGTAATTGGAACACATGCGACGTTACGATATTCAATTCCAATTCGCGTTTAAACTTCGTAATACAATGATAATTCGCTAGTAAATTTATTAGTGGATTTCCCAAGAAGTTTAGTAAAATGATAGGTTGTATTTAGTAGGATAATATTATGAGGGAGGGACGCGTTTCTAGCGTCTAATGTAAGTGGACACCTTCACCATTGTCCTGTGTTGCGAATTATAAGCCGCGTGTTCTATCGGGATAGTTGAGCGAGCGTTTCGTATTTATGCAACCGATGGGGCTAGGGAAATCGTTAAGAGGCTTTACGATAAGGGCGATATAAACAGGATTCTTTTTCAAATCATTAATTGACAGATTTCATAGGTTTCCATAACATTATGTTGAACTTTCAGTTTTCAGGTTTTCTCACGACGTTTTCGTTCGTTAAATTGGTTTGATCGAATATCTGTGTTATAATTATTATTCATCCTATTATAGTCGTCCAGTGATAGTTAAAAAAAGACGATTAAAAAACTAACTGGCAGTTACAGAATCGAATTTTAAATGTTAACATTACATTTTACATCTTATGCCTTCTTTAAATCGTTGCACAGAACAATTTTAGATAATGTTTTAATGATTAATTATTGTTGTATATTAATTGCGTAACATGATTAATTCAACAAACTACTTTGGTTATTATATCAACTTTAAAATGAAGATTAATAAGCTTATTACTGATATTTTAATGATAAAACTTTTCTCTTATAATTAAACTTATCTAGCACATCCATTCAACATTTTATGCCATTTCTTCATTGATTATTCTAAATACTATTACAAAAATACTTTTAAACCATTTACAGATGATGACCTGATTTATACATGATATAAAATCATATTTTCAATCAATTAGTTCATCGCTGGCTATGGAACAGGTACTGCGAGCTAACCCAAGTTGTGAGTGAGGCCGATATAGGAACATTATCTTGTGGCAGGGCGCACGGCCGGTATAAAACGCGCACTTTACGGCGCCTTCGATCCACCTACCCAGTAAATGCGCTTAATAATGCGCGCTGGAATTCGCGCGCCACTAAACGCATGGCGCGTCCGATGAACAGTATCTATCTGGGAATTATGAATCAGAATCTTAGTGGATTCAAATACCGGTATAGGACATTATTGATGGAAGAAATAAATACAGTTTTAAATGGCTCTTGTGTAGAAGTTATCTGAGATACTACATAGTTGCTGTTCAAGTACCTTATAATAAAAATTATTGTAATTTATCATTTAATAACTTTCTTATTGATATTTCATAATAAACGTACGTAACGTACGTGATTCTCTATGTTCTATATAGTCATTATCCTCAAGTCATAGTTTGTTATTATTTACTAACTTATTTTACTTATCTTGAGGTAATTGACAGATAGATTATTGAAAATGACCCATAGAAAACCGACGTGGTTATATTCCGGTTGAATTTACAGCGTAGCAGAAATTTGAATGTCGAATTTGACGAGGCTCCGTAAATTTTATAGATATTTTTGTTAGGTATAGTGAATCGGGCTTGTTTTCTTGAACTTTTTGATGAGAACATCAAAATCTTTTACTCGCTTATAATAATTATAATATAGGCTTGCAATAGCTTCAGTTTATATTCATACTAAGCATTTATCTACTGTACTTACAATCAAATGACATACGTATATAATCAATCAAGTAGGTAGGTACAGAGGTACGTGCAGTTAGGTTCGTGAATTGACTTACAAATTTATCATATTATGCCAATTTGTAAATTAGTTTTTCTGTTCGTTCGAACCGTCATTCATCATATCTGTCGGCCGCAAGAGCCGGACAGATACGCTTATTATTTAATAATTGCCCGTATTAATGGCGGCGGCCAGTAATTTAATTAATTTACTGCACCGTTCGACATTAAGCTGTAAATATCTATAATACTAATAGATTAATGCGGTGCGCTAATCGTGAGCGATGACGTAGTTCGCGGGGCGGGTGACCCCGCGGAGGGTGACCCCGGATGGAAATATTCAAAGTAAAAAAAAAATGTTATGAAATTGTATTGTATATGAAAATTAAATATTCTATGCATGCTTTTTCCTTAGTTATCAATTTCGTTTAATTTTGGGTACAGATGATATATCCCATTTATTCTGGACAACTCCTATTATTTCTATTTTGACTGTTTAAAAGTCTCCAAACAAAACCCTTAAAATACTTTCCATATTCCGTATTGTTTTGGGTAGGTACAAATTTTAAAATATCTCTCTTTCTAAATCACTGTTAGACTTCATAGTATTGTTCGTAAATTTGGGAATTTAACTCTTATTATTATATAATTAATGCTACAACTGATTCATTACTTATTTTAAACACATTACTTACAATATTTTATAATTTATGTCGGAATGTTGTCTTAACCAAATCGAGAATTATGATTTGAACGCGTTTCCGTCGTACCTTAAAAAATAAATGAAAATTTGTCCGCATGCGTTATATTACCGTGTGGGTGTAGTATCGCGTGCGCCCGCGCATCCGACAATAAACCGCGAAGTAAATTGGCCATTGCGCCGTGTCGCACCAACATGGCCGCCGAGTTCCATACATACCGGCGTTCGATTTATTTTTGAATTTACATTTGTTTTTTTTACTCATTTAAAATTAAATCACCTATTGCAAACTTTATTATGCCAGTAAAATAAGAAATGGTCAAGTGCGTATCGGTGTTTTGCATATCCTGATCACTGTTCTTGCTTCTATTTTTAAATTTGAATTTATAGTTTTTTTTTTCATTTAATTTTCTGTGGCACCGTAAATATTAGTAAGTTTCTTCGTAAATCATCCAATTTATAATGGATCTTGAATATAATATTAGACTTTGCGGAAATTAATTTGGACTCGTGTTTAGACTCTAATATTAAATACTTTCCGAACTTAATTAACTAGGTATTTCATCACGAGTATAACTTACATTGTAAATTAAAACAAAGCTGCATTGCGCTATCAATGTATAAATGATATTGTATTACATCTTCAATTACTTACAAAAGTCACATTAGACATCACGAGTCATGACTGACTGGGTCGGAGGTCAGTCTTTGTATCTCCTCGAACGTCTGCTAGCCTGGTATCGCGTTTAGATAATTACTGCATTTAATTAATTTTTTTTGGTTCTCACGATGTGCTAAGTGAAGCGTAGAGGGTACCTACAGCTAAGTTTTACATACATTTAAGATTATTGAATTTTTTGCAAGTCAGACGATTTCTCGGGATTAATGATGTGTAGTTTTAATATTACAATTAGTTTGTTGTTCAAATAGCAGGCTTCTACAGGATGACTCGTGTTTGATATCGACATGATTGTAATTAAAAAAAAAAGTATATACTTGACATATTAAGTTGTCATGATGGAAAAAAAAATATTTAGGAAACTTGCAAACCTGACAACTTGCCAAACAAAGGCAACAGATAATAAAATCATAATTATATAGAATACTTTCCATCTTACTATGTTTTTTTTAATCCACGATAATATATTTTCTTTCCCACGTAACATGTTTTAAAAATAAAGGAAAATGAAATGAAATTCATGAAACACCTAAAAAATATCTTTAATTATTTTTGTCTTTTAATTAAATACTTCTGCTCCTTTCTTGTTTAGTAAAAGAAAAAAAAATCACATATTTTTCGTAAACGTTCGTGAAAAAACATAAACAAAGTCAGCGAGCGTCACTAGCTAGATATAATAATATGGCCAGGTATATTTATTATGTTACCTAATGACGATCGCACTCTCCGAGCTCAGAGCAAAGTGTCTTCATAGTCTACTAATTACTAAAGTAATTTGCTCGGCTAGAAAATGATGAGAAAATTATTTCATGACGATTTCCCTTAATTACCGACGTGTAATCGCAATTAAACTTTTACATTCGCTCGCCGCACCGCCATATTCAAATGACTTGTACATCTATTACGCAGAATACGTACTGCAATTCTAACCGGTAAAAAGATGTATTGTAAATTAAAGGGAATATGGAAATGCGCTATAAACAAGATGAAAACAATACGCAAACAAATGTATTCAAATTCGTTATTGAAGGCAATGGCTAGTTAGACACCGGGCGCGCATAGAATACATGCAAATGTGCCATAATCGTGTTGAGCGCACAAGGTTCCATCTGGGCCTCGTCAAATTGATACCGCGCGCCCTGGGACCCTGTCGAATTAACGAGCGCGCCCCTAATTGCCATTGTATGAAGATGCAAATTCGAGAAGAATGGAACCGAAGAGACACCGCTATCTCTTATTGTTGGGCTCCTAGTACATGTAATTGATAAGGAACGTCGGATTTGAATTTCAAATTTTATTTTTCATTCATTCATTCACTCATACCTCCCGGGAATCGGGCGGCTTTCTTTGTACGTTGTACAAAACGAGAAATTCGAATTTCGAATACTTTTTCTCTTTTAAGCGCCGGATCTAGGTTCATGGTTTTCTAGAAGCTATTTCTTTCAAAGGTAAGATCTCTCTTTGTGAAATACGGCGTGGGGTTTTGTACAAAAGTCGTAATATGTGGGGCGCGTTTGCGGAGATTGTTCTCAGCCTCGTTGTTGCAAGAAACTGTCGAGATACTAAGACGGTCGTTACGGAGCGGATTCATCAGACGAGGTAACTTCACCCGTTTGGGACGCGGCTAACAAAGGGTTCTCGCCCGATACCGTATTGACGGCTTACAATGGCACCGATATGCCAAGTCTAGCTTACAGTTCGGCTAGGTACCTAGCTAGCCGCTCGACACTGCAGATTAGTCGGCTTACCGGATTACGCTTGATTAGTGACCAATAGATTATGAGTGAGGGTACTGTGATTCGAATAATGCCATAAGCCTGAGCTTAGGGGAGTTCCTTGTGTGAGAATTTGACATATACTTGTCTTATAGTGCAATATGATATGAGCAATTGCAGCCATATTCGCTCAGTTATAAATATTTAATAGCAAAATTCTGTAGCTTAGTTGGTAGTGGATGTCTGAGCGGCGTGTCTCGGGTTTGATTCCACACACAGACGGTAATAAATATAAAAATTGTTGTTACATCAATGATGTCTTATTTATGTATGTCTGTTTTATTCAGTTTTGAAATTTTGAACAAATATCACATTTGTTAGCTTCTGCGGATTTGAAACAGCCTTTATAATCCCAGTTAAGGTTTAAAAGTTAATGTTTAACTAATTCCAAATAAAACAAAAAATATATTAAACACTTCAAGCCACGAATGGACAGTCGGATGGACAGATGAAAAGGACAAATGGATGGTGAAATATGCCGTAAACTGTAATCTCCATCAATTATATTGTAAACTTCTCCTTTATAAGTCTCTACTCGCACTTGACCAATTTTATTTGACCACAACTGACATAGAAACCGTTAAGAAATATCTATCCTACGAGCACTAAGGTGCATGCACAGACAAGCATTTTTTTAATTTGTTGCAAAGCTGCAAACCAGAGTTAATAGAGCTTTGTTTAAAGGTAAATTTCCCACAGAGCGGTACCAGGTTATATTTGTAATAACTAAGTTCACAATGACCCGAATTGAAGCGTCGGTGTGTCTCGTAAGTTAACGCAATCCATACATTTCAATGTAAAATTTCTCGCGCAATATGTCTCGCTGTAAATCCACCTGATGACATACGGTGCGTCTTGTAGGAACGTAATAACAATTTACTAGCGATTTTGTAGGTCGGCAGTGGAGGCGAGTAGCGGCGCGGAAATGAGTTTCAGCAAAGTACATACCAAGTAGTTTGATTTTCTTTATATAACACCTATATAGTTTTCTATTGTTTGATATATCGTAAAATCTGTGAAAATAATTAAATCGTTTAGTAGGAATCAAAAATTTACGATAAAACAAAGAGTTTAATTACAAGAATTGATTTTTAAATGATACATCGTATAACATACGATTAAATAATGAAGTAGGAGTTAATGATAATCGGACCATACCCTTTGTTCGTAAACCGCTAGCACTGGGACCCGACCTTTCTCCAGTATCGGTCGTAAGTAACAATAACCCAGCTACAAGTACACTTGAGCTCGCACGCGTTATTACTAACAATAAAATTGTTTATGCCCTAAGTTTGACGCATTCAGTACTAACCTTTTGACTAGTACTGATACATTGCTAAGTTATAAATAATTGGAGTAATCACTGACTATAGTTACGCTTTAATGTACATGTTAAAGTAATTACTCAAGTCGAAGTAATTACTTAAGATGTTTTTTATTCCACTGCTAAGAATTTGAATGAAGTAAGAAGAGTTAGTTGCTTAAGTAATTACTTTAACTTGACTATAGATATAAGCGTTAAAATATTAATAAGTCTCGCTAGGGAGCTTTGGTATTTGAAAATGTGTCTTTTGGATTCGTGTTCGAATTTCAAGTTTTTTTTTAATAAAGGTGGTTTAACGAATTAATTGTTATTCGAATCGGTCAAGGAAAACATCGTTAGAACTGCGAAGCTTAGAATTATCCATAATATAACTTTGTTATAACCCTTCCTTCTCCTATTCGTTCATTCATTCTTTTTCTATCTTCTTTCCTGGTCAGTAACGCTTCGATACTGTCTTGGTGTTGCTAATGTGCGTAGAAAACGGTACCTACTTACCATCGAGTGAACTAATAGTTACATTGTAGGGTATATATAAAATCCTTCTAAATCTTTTTTATTCCTGCCCTTAAAAGGAGAATCAATACCAGATTTAAATGGTGATGATGATGAGAAATTGAGTTAAAATAGCTACATTTAAAGCATAAACTTCGTTAGCTATAGTGATTTAGTGTAAAAAATGGAGAACCCCTTTTGACAAACTCACATATAAAACGCCAGCATTATTTTAACAAGTCCTAACAACGCCTCAATAACAGGTAACAATAAGTGACGTCAACTGACGGAGCCTGCCTCGGCCGGCGCCCTCGCCGTGGACGCAATAACACGCGTTGCTCCGACAATTACCGCTCTCACCTGACGCGAAATGAAATACCACGGGCATACCTCCGCGACGGTTATGTTCGCCTGGTACTTTGTTACATTTTTGCGTTCTGATTTCCTGGTACTGTATGAACTGAACTCGTTTCGCGACCTGTACGAATTTTATGATACGACGTATATAGGTTAACGTCATATCGTCCTTATAGGAAGAAACTAATATTTCAACCAAAATATTTTTTTTGCATTATAGAGTATTCTGATTTACATTTAATGTATGAAAAAATTGATTCACTTTAGACAAACGGTTTTAGTGGGTTTTGGAAAAAAAAAACTCAAATTGCGATTTTCTTGCCAGCTAAAAATTGTTAGTTAGTTAATATAACGGTTAATTATAGCTAACTCACTTAGTTGGCATTAAATTTTTAAGATACTAATCTCTCGTATTCGTGGAACATCAATCTCGCATCAATAAGAGAACGCAACAGACATGTAAATAGGGAACAAGTCATAACTTGAAATCGCGCAGTTCCCAACAATTTCCCTACCGTAAAATCATTCGTAATTCCCGGGGAGTCGTTGATAACGCGGCGGCTCCCTGCTCCTCAACCCCCGGCTCCCCGCGGCGACACGGGCGGCACTACGACGCTGAAAACTCCTCAAATTGTCCATCAAGAATCAGTGTCAGCCGACCCGACTTTTACGAGCCCTGCCCCGTAAAACAACATGCGAACGACACTCAAGTTTAATACCCCTGGATTTTTGTTTACTCCCAACCTCTTGATAAGATCTTTCGAGAGTTCGCGAGTGATTTTTTTTTCGTCCCGCTTATTTTTTATATTTAACCGTTTTTTATATCTGAGATTAACCTGGCGTTTTTATGTTTTGCGTAACTTTAGTACAGACTAAAAATAAAACTAAAATATATTACCGATACCGTGTCTTGTTTGACTTTAGACTTATTTTTATATAATATTCTTTTAAAGTATCAATATGTTGTATTATAACGTATTTATATATATTTATACTTTATTTATTTATACACAAAAAATAATATAATTATAAAGATCGCCTTAAAAGTAAAGCATAGCTCACACTGGAACAGGACGTAAAGAGTAATTGGACGCGGAGATAAATCGCTCGTTTGCATCGCCTCGTCGAAATTCATTCAAATCCATTCGAAACAACAATGAAATCACGCCCCATCTCCATATCGTGAAGGAAAATACTATTTCGTGTTTTACTTTCTTGTTTAGTGCACCGTCGAGGACCGCGTGCGATTCTGGGCCCTTAAGTGTTGGAAACACACGTAGAGTTATAATGACTCCCTTTTTTGTTTATCTACCTTTTCAAGAATTTGTACACGGACTCGAAAGAAACGTCTTAACAAGCTTCGTAAATCAATCTCTTAAAATTCACCACTTAGGATCTTAATACATATTTCAACGCTTCAAGTGGAATAAATAAACCAAACAGTATCGAAAACAGTGTAATGGATAAGTGTTAAATAGGCAGATAGCAGCGGTAAGAAGTAAAACGCAAGCCAGTTACGAATGGACTGCTTTATTAACGGATAAGACGTTGACGGAGCCACGCACATACTCACTTATATGTTAGCTATGTAAAAATAAGTTTTTGAATGTAATTCCAAAACCATTCGCTCTTGGCTTACTTTTCATAATATGCATTATTGTGACGCATTAATGATTGACACATAAGTAGCGACGGTACCGCTGCGAATCCTCGTCCGTATGTGTCAGTGTTCCGCGGTGTTGCCAGTGATAAAACACTCGTTTCCCCTGTATTCGCGCATTCGCGGTCCAAATGCGTCGTTTGTGAGATCTCGCATTGTTATTGCGCGGTTACAAAGTCTGTCGGGTGGAGAATAGGTGATCTGGATTGGTTTGGATGGGTTATTTAACGGTTATCTTTTTAATCTTTCTATTTGTCGCGGATTGAGGGGTTTTAGTTATGGTTCTACGTTTTCTCCTTCTAGTCGAAACCTTACAGGTGCTCTTAGAATGATTGCAAACCTTCTTGAAGAGAATGGGCTGGTCTTCGCAAGAATGGCCTTCTTGACTAAGTCTCTCCAGATTTGCCCTCTATGCCCACCTAAAGCTGGCCGCTACAGTCAACAGGAGCAATCAATTCGAAAAAAGAACTATATACTTCGGACACTATACTAACTCTAATAACTGACTGAAAAGTCAAGTACAAAAATATAAGTTATTTTTGTATGCTTAACTTTTAAACCTATTTTATTAATAATTGATTGCTTTTCTAATGACAAATACATTATAATATGGATTTTACGTGTCAATTTTGTTTGAATGATACAAGAAAACTTTATATGTATGTAGTCAAGTCCGAATCGCTTCCTTTAAGTTGTACGCGTGTGAATTTTTCAGTTACGAAATTAAGTTTCTTAACTCGATTTCTCGCAGAGTTTATGTCAGCGGTAAACATAAAGTTACTTAAAACTTCACAAATATTATCATTATTAATAAAATTGTTAAGTTAAATAATACTTATTTGGTGTTAGAAATCGATGTCAGTAGTTGAATAGTCCAAGAAGGAATTTTAATAGTTTGTTTACGTTTAATCCGACGCCATTTTGAATAATGTATCTAGATATAGTCAAAAAGTCACGTAAAATTAAAAATTTTAGAAATTACCTCAACGCATAGAAATATAGGAGATAAATAATTGTTATTTGAAAAGAAAATACAAAAAAAATAACCGAGAGTTCACCTCGACAACCGGGGCAGAATTGTAGCGGCATTCGGGCGGCGGGAGCTATCAGCGCGAGAGGGCAGACAGTAAAAGGGTCTGAAAGAGCCTTTAAGGGAGTCCCCGAGTTATCTCGGCGCTAGCCTCGTAAAATAAAGGTTTACTAGCCCGTAAAGAAAATTAAAATGAATTATTTTGACGAGTATAAGGGGCTTTTTTGAGGCGTAACCCCCGTTTACTGCTGAGGTGAATTGTTATTACGCTATAAGGGGTAATTGTTTTTCTTGTGTTTAATTCAAAGCTTGTTTTCCTTGTAATTGCGTTGGCTAACCTGTTATTGGACGGCGGGGCGCAGTTTACGGGATTCGCGCTGTAAAATTGAGTTTGCGAACGCGTAAATTTGCATAGCGATGGCGCGTCCGTCTCTAATGTGCTGATTACGGCAATTACGATTTAGTGGAACGGTTTAGATGGAGAAAGGTGGCCTGTCGTTTCATTAACTTATCTCTAATACCATGTCAACGATCTTTGATGCTAAGTTTATAGAGTAATCTGATAGAGAACGCTGATTGTAAGGTGAAATACTATGAAGGACTTATTGATGGTTAGTGAAGCTTAACTTTAGTAACAGAAGATATGTGGATTAACTGCTGTTTTTTTTTACATTAAATAAAATAATTATAGTCAACACTTATCTGATGATTGAGCTTAGCTCATTCACTTTCCTCTTGAAGCAAGGGCTATACGAGTTTTTCGAAAGTATCTCAACGCAACTTGAAAATAAAGAGCTTCCGATGCGTCTAGTCTATAAGAATATAGCGAAAAATATATGATTGATAACGAAATGATAAGCCCTAGTTACTGTTAGCCCTTAACTCTATAAATTCATGACTTTCTTGAAGTGTCACATTTATTTAATTGTTACATTCTATGTGAATGCGTCCTATCCCTCGACTTGAGTTCCACTGTTGGCATTACAGATCTGTATGTACGCTAATTAACATAATAGGGATGTTGTGTCAATAGTTAAATTAAAAGAATAAATAAGGATGAAGCTATCCTGTGTCCATCAAATCAAAAACAGGATAACGCTCGAAAGGCCCGCTTTTAGAGGTACCCCAAAATATTATTTAGAAAGCGTCTTGTTATTTTCATAAACATTAATCGTGATTAAAAGTGCTTTTTCTGTAAATAAATTATGATGGAGCACTTTTCATTTTAATGTTAATTAATTTTTGCCTCCTTTGTTTCAGGTAAGTGCCTTCCGCTGTCTTTACGCTGTTCTAAATGATTGTCGGTAAGCGATTGAAGAAAACGTTAGTTACACTGACCGCGCAACGATCTCCAGTGAATGTATTTATTCTCAACAAAATTCACGGTATACTCATTATCAGTCCGATAATTATTATTTTCATTATTCTCAAACGTGTTTAATGTCTACCAATCCGCACTTGGACACCGTGGTGGACTACGACCTTTACTCCCATTGTGAAAGGAGACCAGAACTCAGCAGTATGATGATGATCTCTTGGATTAATCTTAGTAAATTATTTTCCCAATCGTAATAAAAACGGATTCGGTTTCATTGTGTTGATAGCACATGCATTCTTAAGACCGTATTCACATATTAACGAATAGTAAAAAAACATATTTGCCATCAAAATATTAATTTGTCATTATGAACTCTCTCTGTATCATAATAAAGCTCAAAAACGTTTATTCGTCGTTAACGAATCATTATTAATATCGTCATCGAACCGTAACATCCATCTCTCGTTCTAGTAAACTGAGTTATTCTACATAGAGTAATAATTATTCTGTTTACAGATTAATAAATCATATGTTCAGGTTTAAATTCAGAAGTAATTAAAATCAAGCTTCCTTCATTTCTTTCGAGTATTAATTTCAAATAATTGAGATCCCATTTTAAAAATGGAAACAAGTTCGTTAATTGACAAAAAGAACC
>DWPA01000122.1:0-32969 GCA_018251375.1 Calpodes ethlius
AAGGGGGGGCAGCTGTTCCTCTTGCCTGGGTACGCGCATGAATATCCGCTTAATAGTGTTGGATTCTGCTTTCTGTCGGTAAGTTCCTAAGTGGCGAATAATATCCACAGTATATGGGGATTGCAGAAGCGATAGCAATCAAGACAGAACCAGTTTACCTCTAAGATTTTAAATCTTAAACACGTTCAAACAATAGTTAGTGTTAGTTGGAACTCTGAACCAAAATAAATTAAAACGTATGATATGTAATCAGTTGAATTAAATTCACAACTCGTTTATATTCTTTCCTATGTACAATGTTATAATTAACTTCCCGAGTAGATTATGTCAATAAATAGTTTTATGTTTTCGATAGATAATGCTATTTTGTAGGTAATTTGCTTCTAACAATTTTTAGTTTTGACAAGCTGTGCCCGCGACCTGCCAATACAATCCCGTCAAAATCGGTCCAGCCATTTCAGAGTTTAGCCAGAACAAACAGATAGACAGACAGACAAAAATTGATAAATCTTTATTTTGGCGTATGTACCGTATATTCATATGCATGTAGTAAAAAGCGGTTATTGCAATAATAAAAAACGCTCTCCAATTTAATTTGTATGTATAGATAAGAATAGGGTGTCTTTCTTTTTAGGAATAGGGAAGCTTCTCTTGCCTGTGGCGCTCTCTGCTGATCGAAGGACGAAACTATTGCGTAAAGTTAATATCCGCGCTTCTCAGCGTTCTTTATTTACCAGAATATCTATTTAGGTATGTGTGACCTATTATGAGTTGGAGAATTTGACTTTACAAAAAGTACTTGGAATTTTATTCCTTGATATTTTTTCCCGGCTTACTATACAGGTATCTGCTGATATGTTTATTTATTACGAAGCCAATGACTATAAGGCATTATCTAACGAGATATTAAGCATTAAATAGGTTAAGCTACAGAATTGTAAGTTAGGAACAAATTTTAAGGTAATATTAGCAATAAAATGTTTGTAATATTATATATATTAAAGTTGTGTTAAGTGACTTAATAGTTCCTATTTCGAAATAAATAACTTGACTATAGTTTCGGAGTGGCGTGTTATCTTAAATACAGAGGATTTGTAACCGATTGGAACTCTTAGATACCTAGGTACATCAAAGCTTTTAATATTTTATCTGCAAAAGAATCTATTTATACCCATCTTGCTTGAAATAAACGTAATTTTGTCAGTCAAATAAAAATTATGAATGAGAAATGATTCGTTTGACGCCGCCTGCGCACAGTGACGTTGCGTTCGGGTAACCTCGGGCGCGCTCGGCTGAGATCGGCGAAGAGGCAGTGACCTAGGCTAACGTTACTAGTAACTCCGAGACGTGTTTAATTAGAACTAGCTGCTTGCCGTGGGTTTTCTTTAACGTTTAGTTTTTAGTTTATTTTAAAATAGGACGCCATATTACATAGAGTAGAAAACATTACTCTTTTAAATAGCTACTGAATTTGGAAGGAACGTAAATAATGTACAACTGTATTAAACTTTGATTGTTACTATGCAATGAAAGATTAATCAGAAATCTTTAAACTTATGATTTACTTCTAATTTCAGTCAAGAATAACTAAAAAACCTAAAACTAAGCAAATACCTAAATCTACTTAAGAGAGGAATTTCAAAATATGAATGAACTGTACTCTATAGTAAAAATATTAAAATCTTTAACAATTAACATATCACCGATAGTAGAGCAAGAAGAAGATAAGTATAAAATGAATACTTATCTATGCACCAAAATATTTTGGAACATATAAAAAGAGCAGATAACAATGTCTTTTAGTAATTTTGTTTGTATGTTGCTTTGTTAGTTGTCCTGTGAGTTGTTCCTGGTAGTCTAAGAAATGAATTAGGTAACCAATTTCAATGCGCTTTTCACTGATATTTTATAGTAGGCCCTGGGAAAATATTTAATATATTTTATAAAAAACGATATGTTTATTTAAGGAAATTCCGTTCATATCCTTTTTCCTGTGTGCATACGTAGACATAAGTTACTAAGAACCCAAAGAAAATTAAGGTTTTTATTCGTATATATAGGTAAATATATGATATAAGCGTTCATAATATTCAATAAAGTTGAGACCTATAAAATAATGTAAACTAAATTTTTACTTGTTTATACAACAAAACTCTATCAGTATACTTAACTGCTCATATCGCTAGGTATATGTGTGCGTGATAATCTTCAGTAAAAATTTAATTTGAAACTCGGAAGCGGGCACAGATGTTTTGCTGTATTGTCGCGCCTTACGAGGTCCTTTGTATCTCCCAAATACGACTCAAGATCATTACATTTACTATTATTCTTTAAGTAAAATTGTTTATTTTTCTTTTCTTTAATCTCCCTAGTAATTTTATCTAACTTATAGTGTTGCTATAAAATCGTAATAATGACAGAGATAAGGTGAGATAATTATTGTGTTCGTTATTGAAGGTCAATGTGCAAGACTAAGGAGAAAAATCAATTAATTAAGAGGATGTTTGCCTAATTTTTAAATTTATTCAGCAAGTAACACTTACACGTCGTAGTACGTTAAACTATCTTTGAATCGTGTAATTTCATTTGATTAGAACACTAGTCTGAGTCTGTATTTCTCGTTGAAATGTGCAATTAATAATTAGACATCCATAAAAATGACATACATAATTAAATTAGTGATGTACTAAAATAAGACTTAACTGATTTTAAATTTGAAACCTAAGGAATGTCATCCAATATAATGTAGATAGTTTTAAAAGTTACTAAACTACTTACTTTTTGAATTGAGATGTAGGTATTTAGATTTACTGCGCTGTTTCTTTACTCCATGCACCAAGTAACCATAACCTATATATGAATCTCCCAAATTTTTGTAGTAATATGCTGATGCCAAATATAAATCATGAATGTGTGAAAACACCTAAATTGAAGCAATTTATAATTGGTTTTTAATAACGCAGCTTAACCAAGCGCACAAATTCCCCGTTCTTATGTACAATTATGATAAACATCAGAATCGCAGTTTGTTACAGCAGTATAGCGTACCGAAAAACAGGAACAAAAAAGGCGAAAATTCTGGCGCTTTAATAATTCGTTAATGATAAATAAACTCATAAATCGCGGAATGCGAGCGTGAATTTGTTTACAACAGATCCACATTTAAGATATCGCCGGCGCTTTGTCGCTAATCTCCAAACAACTTTGAAGCGAAAATTTTAAATCCACGAACGCTGCCCGGATTTTAATGAAGAAAAACTTATCGTAGAACGTTTTCAGCGCTTTCAGCAGCTTTTGTTCGTAGTTAGCAGATTTAAGGAAAGCGGGACGGCTACTAAGCTGGGGATTCATCATAATGTTTGATAGATTAGTTATGGATTACAGCACTAATAATATTCAAACTTTTGTGTAACATTTTCTATTGAAAAAATTTAATTCAAATACATACAATGATTAGATAGAGTTTCAGATTTTTGAACAAAGTACAAGTTCGTATGCTTGGCAAGACTCTTACCTAACAACCAGTACTATGGTATTCCAAAACTCATCCACATTTCAAATTAGGGATTCCTGGAAGACGAATTACGGAAGCTTAGCATCCTCAGCGCCCTTAAAAGGCATTATGCTGAGGCACGTAGCCGAATGTTTTCACGTACCCCCTCATCTTGGGACCAACCCCAAATATAATATATCTAGTAAACTTTACATATATTTGTACCGTAAATCCTCGTAATGTATCGCTCTATTTTTGTTTGTTGACTCCTAATTTTAATTGAGTAACGTGAAATGTAACTAATGTTATGTGTAGATTCGGGTTTTCCAACTTGAATAATATCATTTTGTTCGTTAAAGAAAATCTTTTCTGTGTCTGAGTCAGTAAAGGACTTCTTTTTTATATTTATTTTTTGAAATAAAAACACATTTCATACAATTTATTTCGACTAATTCTTTAGATGATTCGATCTGATCTTTTACAGGTCATTATAATATTTTTTTAGGTCTCATATTTTAAGAGATCTTTTTTAATGTGATGCTACTAACAACATGTATGATTTCAATAACTTAAACTATAATTTTACTTAAAAATAGGAAAATACACAAACTATACTTTTTTATTTAAAATCGGTTCATATAAAACGACTTACTGCGCTTACATAACGACACTGTTATATGTTAAGTTCTAGAAAAGTTGAGACAAAACGGGGACACAAGACGAATAGCGTATGACCGGCGTATCGCGAAAATGGCCAATCTTTATCCATATTTGACTCGGCGTATAAATTGATATTTATAAGTTGGATGGACAAAGATACGGAGCACGTTTAAAGGGATTCCCTTTATTGCTGTAGCGGTCGGAGGGCGGACCTGGTTCCTGTCTCGCTTCAGGTTACGATGATATACACCAGCTCTGTCTAACTTGAATATGTCGAAGGTATATTTATTGAGCGGCGGAGGTACGGGGGAATTATCGGCGCGGTCGGATGCGGAGGAAGCCATTATTATCCCTTTTATTGGTATAATATTTAATTTTGGGCCTTCAGCTAGTCCGCTGTAGTGGCAGTTACATATAAATCGGGGGATTATTTAGCGACGATAGATTGTCAGGACTTGCTATGATTATATACGGAACTAGTTTTTCTCGGAGAGAATATAGTTTCACTTGCTTTAAGAGTGAATTTTATGTGTATTTTTATTTAATTTTTTTGGCTTCTGTAAAACAACTTGGTTTTAACTAAGTAGGTTGATATTTCGAGCACTTATTCGAGGACTCGTATATCTGTAGTACATCTTTTTCGTCGTATATCTTTTTTTCGGATTATTTTAGATATGATATTACATATTTCAACTTTCCGAACAGCGATACATTATTAAACTACCTATAATATATGTAGAAAATAAATAATTATTAAGAATCCGAAGTATATTTCTATTTCTCGCGTGAATTTCATAGAACTAACGTACGTTAGTAATTTATTGTGATCGGCTGCAAGTTTCAGGACGGGTCAGAGGTGTTCAGCTTCCCGCCGGGGCGGGCGGGCCGCAATTATCGGCAACCGGGACCTAACGCTACTGAATGGAGTATTCTTCAACCGGGTATTTATATGTTTTACTTTGTTTAGCCACTTAATATATATATCCGGCTTAGTGTACAGTTGACGCATATACCTATAAAAAAAAATTATACATGTAAATTTATATTTGTTTGTTTATTCTTCAATTACATAGCAACAGATCGTTGTAGTATGTATCTTCGTTATGATATGTTTTTTTTATGTGGAGATAGTTAGGAAACTGGATAGTCACATGGACTATTTCTGACCTTGAAAAACATCTCAATCCTGTGAAAAGCCTTAATTTAACCTTAATTTAAAACCTTAATTTAAATTTCTTCATAATAAAGAGGTTTAATGTTTATGATTTCTATGTGGGTTATGTTATGTTATTACTGAGTGACATAAGCTATATATATATATATTTAATTGCACTCCTGCGAAGTTGATGCGAGCTGCTAGTGATTGGCAAAGGATTCCGGTTCATACTTAACACAAAGCCAACCTCTCATAGTGAATCACACTGAACCAAGGACTATGTTTCAGGTTGGTGGTTTTGTGTTTGTTTGTAATTTACCTGTGTAACTTGGGTTTATTTTAGAGTTATACTTACCTAGCTAGCTAGAACGTACTTTCTAGAACCAGCCGTAAATATTTCATGAGTTTTAGTAGTAGCGTCGAAGATCTGATCGTCACTGGCCAGCAACGGGCTTGATGCCTTAGTAGTCAAAATAAAATTGACAGAATAATCGCTGCTAGGTAATGAAATCGCGTGAATACATTAAATTAAGATACATTTACATAAAAACAATTGTTTGTATAAACAGAAATAATATAATTAGGAATAATAATTTACCCCCCATATTCAAGAACAATATCTTCCTGAGTAACGCAGCAAAGCAATGCGAAAAACGAAATTTCTTACTGCGCTCGTTCTGGCAAGACATTCTTTTATAATATATGTCACATTTAGTAACTTCTTTTGATATCTAGTTAACGTTTACTTTTATAAATTTTAGATGAATCGATATTCATCCTAATCTAATTGCAAAGTTAATATCCGAAATTGATAAGAGGCTCTTCTTATCGAATATAGTTCCGTGACGTGGAAGCGTCACCCGCACACAGTAGATAAAGTAAAGGCCCCAGGCGTCCGCGTCACCCTGATTTACGCCCCAGCCCTTATCCAAGATTACGATGACCGCGATCCAGTTGCTTAGTTTAATTGTCCTATACACGCTATACATCTAAGTCAGTACGCAGTACAATGTACATTAATTGTAGCAAGCTTTAAGTTTAATGCAAGATAAATTTATAGTTCTATGTGTGTGTTAAATAAAAATAAAATGTTGACGTAACTTAACTGACATGTGTAACTTTTGGTAACTATGATATTTTTGAATGTTATAGTAACTTTTTAAGTGCTAATTTCGTATACAAAAATGCAATAAAAACTTCTCGTATATTAATAAAATACACAAAACCCTCCTTCTTCATCGCTCAGGTTAACTTTACGCGGAAATTTATTTTGATTTTGTATTTTAAATTTAAATTACCAATAAACAAAATAATACTATAATAATAAAGCAAATTCAACACACAGCGAGATAATATACGGATATTAGACCGGATCTAACCAAAATTAGTGAGCGTACGTTAACGTTTCATGAAAATGTCACAAAGATGTGCCATAAACAACTCTTGTGTCTAACCACGTGATTTATTTATGCCTGCGTCGTTTGATCGCGTATACCCTATGATTTACCCTTGCAATGGCTTAAATTATTAAGTGTAGGTGGTGAAAACACTGTAGTCTGAAATGGTTCTAGATACAAATGCCTACATTGTATAAACACTATGTAAAATGACTAAAATAAAGCAACAGTCTGTATTGGAAATATTTTTGTATACTTAGGGAGGACGGCAACTGAGAGTCTAATAAATGTAACGTAAAATAATAAAAAATGAGTTTGATATTAGGAATAAAAGTAACAACTCAAATATTTAACATTATCGCATAGCATTTTACTGAATTATAAGATAAGGATAATAATAATCTATACTAATATTATAAACTTGCTGGAGCGGAGATAGATTTTCACTGAGAAAAATATCATCTCATTTCTGTGAGAAAATCCATTGCGATGTATATTTTAGCCAAATTCAAGTAATAGTCTAACAACAAAGCTTCGTCAACAAACCAGTGGTAGAAAAGAATCGACAACCTTTTTGTTGTTGTTCCTTTTATCACGTGGGTGTAGCCGCAGGCAAACATCTACTAGATGAATATCTTAATATCTATCTTTCTATCTATCTAACAACCTTTAAAGGCCCACTGCTGGACATAGGCCTCCCCTTATTTGCGCCGATCAGACCGGTCCTGCGCCTTCTGAATAATGAAGTAAGAAATGAAGAATTATTTTCAAACACATATATTTTACAGTTAACTTATATCCATACTTATATGGTTACAAAACCAATGAACACGATTACGTTTACGTTTGTGTCTATATTGTTTTTACGATATTTACACAAGTGTTTTCGAAATGACGCATGCAATATAGAATTTGTTTGAGTAAATTATCATAAATCATGTTTATGTTATAACAAATGGCTAAAATTGTTTTTTAATCCAATTAAGGTAACTTATATAATATCATGTGCGTGACTAGACGATCTTAGCAAACTAATTTAAATATCTTATAATTATTGCAGACAAGTGGGATAACTATGAATTTTTAGTGTAACTTTGAACTTCATTTTATTTTATTGGACGGCCGCCTTCAAAACAAGTACGTAAGCGTACTGTTAAAAGATAAATATAAAGATAAATCTATTCATGTTACGTTAAATGATATAAAAAACATAAATAGGGAATATGCACTGCGGTGTTCAAAGTTGCTCTAAAACCCAAAGTTACCCAGATCAACTTGAATTACTTATGTCAATCGTTATATTTAACTATACATACCTATAACTGAAATAAAATATCTATAACTAAGTTAAATTGTTTGAGATTACCTTTTTATCCTCACCATTAACTCACTGCTATACATCTAGGAAAGAGCAAGCTCAGCATTTTCGTGGCCTTCTGCATGCAAAATAAGAATAATGTGTTTGAATTTGATTATAAAGATCCGGGTGGATTTATGGGCGGTTCGTTTGAAAGGGTGTGTATTTATTAAAATGCTAATTTTCTCCGCCGCCTCTGGATCCTCGCTATCGGGGGCCCGCACGCTTTGTGTACTGCTCGTAGATTTATTTCGTGTGGCCGTCGCCTACTAAAAGTTCTCGGTACGTTCTCGGGTCAATCTCGTATCCCCGGTAAGCCGGGTTTAAGAATCTAATGTGTAACGAAGTAGGACAGTTTTCAGCCGGTAGTAAAAATATGCAAATGAGAAATAAGATAAACAGAGTTTATTTGATTATTATTAAGTATATGTCGTAGAAATATATGACGGACCGAATAATTAACATACGGTTATTTATAATTGCTTACAGAAATTTTAAAAATATCTAATTTATGCATCTACATTTACCCAATACTTTATACAAAATATGTTATTGAGAGTGTAAAAATTATTTATCTTCGTTATTCATTGAATATTTTTCAATCCAAACATGAATATTAAAAAGGTTTGTATTTTGTTTACGGCTAGATGAATAATCAGTTTTAATAAACAAATAAACATTTTTTTTGTTATCAATGTTATGTATTTATTCACAATTCTTAGATTATTAATTTAAAATATACAGTCTCTATCAACACCAACATAATTAATATAAAATCCTCAGTTTACGTAAATATTGATATGAAATTAATATTAATATTTACATATAAATTATAATATTGATATTAAATTTCAAAGTTGCTTAGAACAGAAAACGTAAAATGATAAACAACATTTAAATTAGTAAGAGCCATAGCTCAAAGAGTTAGCGTGCCGCAGACGGGGGTATCAGAACGCAAATTCAATCATGGTAGATTAAAGGACCCTTAATATTTTAATGCTTGACCACCGCCCGCTAACGGGGAATCGAACCCCTGAATGAAATATATATTATATAGCCGTATATCTCATCTCGGCTAATTGGGGTCGCTTAATATGGCTTACCGACGTAAGTACGTAATTTATAACCTTTTCCTGCAAGAGTATGAACGTTACGCTACGTTTGTTACCGCGGTAGTAAACATAGTACCTAACATATATTTCTTTTGTAAAAAGTCGTAGTAATAATAGTACTTGGTACCCATATTAGTGGTCTGTTGCACTGGATTAAATTAGCTTTTTTAAAAATGTATGCACGAATATGCGTATTAATAAAAACTTTGGACTTTATATATTTTAAGAAGACCACATGCCATGTGGGGATTCTGATCGTGATAGACAAAATTGAGAGCATGAGACCTTGATACCGCAGTCCTAAAAGATGGTGAATGGATGGATCAGTCAGCTCGGCATTCCACCAAGCCATTGACCGCTATAAATGAAGACAAGTTATTGAAAAAGCTTCATGCCAAAATTCCGATTGATTGAGTATTGAGACAAAACTAAAGAAAGCGAGAATATTGGTAGCAATACAGGTTTAGGAGGCAATAGGCATATATAGTAGGAAGTAGGAAGACAAATCGATAAAATGTATCTAAAGTATTAGATATTTGATAGTTACAACATTATAAATTATACGCATTTTGCAATAATATTATACGTATTTATGAATAACACTATCGATCGAAAATCTGAGGACATCCTTATTAAGTAAGAAATAATATTTTTAGTTTAATAATTATAGTTATATTATTAGTTACTGCTCAAAAATATTTTATTGCTGCATTATAATTTAGTTACTGCTCAGTTCACCATTAATGAATTCTCCAGTCTGAAGACAACCCTATGTAAATAATTAAGTCATACTTGTCATCATCATCATAAAATCATCGAATCTAAGACAATATTTCTTACTTCCATTTCGTAGGGTATGCGGAAATAGTTATAATTCAGCTTGCAAGTTGTGACCCATACAAACTAATTCACAAACGTCAGTATAGATATAGGTAAGCATTGTAAGTTTTGTTTGTATCTTATGCTAAAGAAAAAGGTACAAATAATTTGTTGTGACGAAATATTCCAAACTATCATAGTAGGTGCATTAACCTTACCTACTTACATTTTTAATTAACTTAACATAACAGAATACTTAAACACAAATATTGTATCTAACATAGTAAACTAAAACATAATTACATTGAACTATGGTCGTCGATTTGAGCTTACTTCGAAAACTCACCTATGACTCAAATTTACCCTGTATCAGCCTAGGCATAAGAAATTACAATAAATGTAAAAAAGAACAGTGTAAGTAATTAAAACGAACTTCTACTGTCCTCGCGTCGTTCAAAGCTATCGTATCCAAATAAGCGACCGCACAAAATCTGAGCAAGCGATCTCTACGCCTTTACGCTGACGTTAACAACACAATTAAAAAGTCGATCATCGGTAACCAACCCTAATACGCACGTATAATTGAATTTTAAACTCTACTACCTTCGTCTAAGGTTTACAAACAAGTTTTAAGCGCATTGTGTTAAGTATAGTCTGATGTGTCCCCGCGGCTACGCACGCGAAGCAAGGCGTCTCAATAAGGATGCAAAACAAAAACTAAACTTAAACTTCGTTTAACATGCAAATTTGAGAGTCGCCACGACAGAATGAGCGTCAATACTTAATTACTCCCTTAATCGTTCAATCTTCGTATTAAGATGTGTGTAGGCTCTGAAAATACACAAGCACGTTGAGTTGATTTGATTGGTTGCCATGATTGCGAAATATGTTATTTAAATCAAGAAGTGTAGAAGAAAGAAGTTGATTTATCTCTTCCTTCATAATGGTAACATTTTTATGACGTCATTTGTAGACCTTTTATCGTCACGTGACCCGTCAAAAAATTCATAAGGTATCACTGATGGATACATTTATGTAAATATGTTTTATGTAATAGTTATTCGACTATTAAAAAGTGGCATATGGAGACAAAAATATAATAGGAACATTGTTTATTCAATGTTATTACTTCACGTAAAGACAAAACAGTTTTACCTATTAAATAATAGTAGGTACGTATAATATAATTCATGACATAATATTAGCTAAACAAATAGATTGATCTTATATGTCGTCAAGTAAAAGTTTTAAAAAAGGAATGATGAGTGTTTTTTTTTGCTTTCCAATCGAACGTAATTGGTTAAGGCGATTGTAATTTATGATGTTATTAAACTCCATTTTTCATTTAATTAAACCTGGCCATCAGATTGATGGTATCGGACTATCAAAAATTATTAAACGTTGCCTTCAATAATACGTGTATCACTTAATTAAGTTTAGTTATAAATTGTAACAGAGTAATAAATCAAAATATCTAATTAAAATCAGATTACCAAAACGCGAGGCGCGAAAGGATGCTGATTCACGTTTGCCGTGCAGTTTAGGATTTTAATATAATTTAATTATAGGAATTGTAAAGGTAACAAATACATAACTTTACTTTAATATTAATGGGAAATAAATATAGTTATCAATGATAAATGCGGAGTACAATTAGATATTAGATAAACATTTTATAAATCTAACTAGATCAGTGATTTTCATCCCATTTGTTCTCGAATCTTGTTACTATCTGATAATTATCTTAGTGCGTGTTAAACAGCGTCCCACCCTGACGACACGTAACACGTAATCCTGAATCGACTATGTTCTCACTGAAGGAGCTCTTTTGACTTAAGCGCCAAACAATCCGAATTCAAACTCATCATCTAAGTAAATCCGAGTAACTATCGTACGTAGTTGTTCACTCGATTATTTACGTAAAAAACATCGATGGGTCGCACCGTGTTCGAATCGGTTGCTGCAAGTATCGCGTGCGACCGACTACAGAATGCTTATCAGATTTGTACTCACACGTGACAGCGAGCAGACGAGTGCAAGAACTGGATATTGTATTGTACGAATAACAGTTAAGTGCAATGAAAATATTTGTTGTTTGTGAGCAATGTAGTTTGAAAACTTTAAGAGTACCTACAGCGATGATATAAGCGAGGAATATACACCGGTATTATTGTTACATAGTATGGAAGGTAGATGAACATTTAAGGTAAAGATTAAGTCAGTATTATGGTAATAATAGCAATGAATAGAATACGCAATAATTTCATGAGTAGCTGCTGGTATTAAAATTATTTCCTTTGGAATGCTTACTTTTTTGAGAAGGAAGCCGAAATACTATAAGATACATGGTACATTCGATTCAAGTAATTTAATAGATAGATCCCCTGCTCCTTCTAAATAAACATCTATCACTATCCTATAATCAGATGGATCGAAAAATGAATATTCCATTTGGTATGTAAATAGATCGATAAGCTCAAAGGCCTGTAGACCGAGTTAAGCAACAGTGAAGAAAAACGTAATTGGACTTAGTGCTAACCCTTTGAAGCAAAATTTCTTAAGCGTTTTGATGCATTCTCAGAAAGCACATAAAGCGATTTATTTATCATCATTTGGTAGTAGTTTTTATGCCATGTCAGAGGATCCGACGTTTGTGTAAGCTGTTGTCCACTTAACTAATAAATGCAATGCAAATTAATTAACCAATTTTATTTATCAGATAATGAATAGTATACCTTCAATCATCTGAGAACTATTCTATTTCGACCTGTAATAGGGACAGAATTACGACAATTTTTATGCGTATAATTGCATAATGTACCCAAATGTAAACCAGTACAACACAAACAGACAAATAAGCAGTATGTAATGCAATTGATATGATTTATAACCTGACGCTGTAATCAGAATCGTCGGTAAGTGCACGAAAACACAATTTCGCTACGATGTTACACAAAAAAGGAGAACAAAATGGTAGCCTCATCAAATGTGGCATGTTCGTGTGTTCCAACATTTTTACATTACGTTTTGTACTTTAAATAATGACGTTAATTCACGTAACTAGTAATAATGAGAACATAATTCATATGTTGATTCCGTATCCGCGGATTTCGTACATACAATATTAAAATACAATGTTAATAACAAAATAATTATTATCTTTATTAAATTAGGTAACCTTCAATTATAATTAATAATAAAAATTATATAATCGAGTAGAATACCTTCAGATCAGATCGATTAGGATCTAAACTATAATAATCTATTTCATTTGGAGGGTATATAAGTTCAGTGGCATTAGAATTGATTATAAAATGCTTAGACACGTGCATTTTTGTATGCGTTATGTTCAAGAGTGTACTAGAAAAGCTTGAAGTTTTAATTTTTCTTCTCAATTACTAATCATTTCATCATTAATACGACCCATAATTGTCCCACTCCTAGGCTCGGGTCTCCTGTCCCAAGATAAGGGTATAGGCCATAGCCACCACACCACCACGCTGGCCAAGTGCGGATAGGCAGACTTTACACACCTTCGAGAACATTATGGTTTACTCTCAGATGTGCCGCTTTCTTCACGATGTTTTCTTCACCAAAGCTAGTGATACGCATTACTATTTATAACGTTATATATAGCAAAACTAGCTACTTTTATAACACCTCACCCAAAATTATATTTGGAGGTAAACTCTTGACTTGATTAATTAACATTTTCTTACCAAAACAAACAAACCCGATCGCTAATTTATTTTCAGACCAAACGGATGTTTTATTTGGCCGCGGAACTTTGAAACAGACCCATCAAATCGTTACAACCAACATTATACATTACAACGCTAAAATTAAATTAACGTATTGAATTCTTGTAATTTATGTTGTATGTTCGCCAACGAATAAATCATCCGTAAGCCAGAAGTTACTTTATTAGATCGAAGTTACGTAAGCTATACATTTTACCTTTCCATGCCCGAGCTTTGCCAATTATTCTAACTGCGCGTCGAAGAGTCCCGACTTTACTCCGGATATTATATCTCTACATACTTGCTACCAAACTGAAAATAATCAAAACTTTGCTCATAAAAATCCAAAACAAAAATGCATTATTCATGTTCGCCACTTCGCGTATCTGTATCTCCAGCGTAAACAGATCTCTGGCAACTCGACGAGTTTATAACAATAAGATCAAAAAAGAGGGATTTCCTGGATTCGTGTGGATCAGCGTAGACTGGATATTTACACCACTCGCGAGGACATCCCAAGGAAAGTATGAAATTGTCTGAAAATACATAAATATTGTATTTAGGGGACGCGTATTAGATGCGAATAAATATGATTAATAGCTACGGTTAGGTCAAGGAAGGACATACATGTACTAACATAGGCACATACATAGGTATACGAAGCAAAACAATGGTTTGGATTTTTGTTGATGACTCATAATATGCAGTTTTGAAATTGTAAAATGTAACGGGCGATAAAAATGATAGCACACTGAAAAATTCAATAAATTTTAAAGTGATTTACTGATGCACAATTTCATCGTAATTGAACGCAATTCATTATTTCGAAATTTTGTTATTTGGAACATGGGTTTAAATGATAAACATATTTAAATGTTGGTTCCAGTAAAAATATCTTCAGCTTCAATAAAACAAGTTACGAATTACATGCACTGAGCGCACCTAAATGAATATATGTATAGGTATGTGTATTTTATTATGATATAGTAATACATTTTGTGCGTATATACTTACACACATATATATATATATATATATATATATACATAGTTATACTTTTATATACTACATCCCTCTGACATAATCATAGACAGTGACTCCTTTTGCAGATAGATGCCTATAGATGCCTATTGAGGTGGATTTAGAATTATAATATTTATGTACTGAATTAGACAATGTATTTTTTTTACTTACGATATATTTTAGACAAGAGGATGTCAGCAACCTTAACAAGTAAAAACCTTATTACCTTAAACTGGACAAAACCGGATAAATGTAAGTGGTACAGCATCTATCAACATCGATCTAGGGAGATCATAAGTACCTACTTCATAAACTCATGCTTTATTGAAAAGGGTGCAACGAGAGCAGAAGTTAACTTGGCCTCAAAGATGGACAGAATCTCTTCTACCACAATTTTTACTATGAAATAACAATGGATTAATAACTATTTCTGCTTTTAAAAGGCTACCTTGGTGGCAAGAAAATTTTGCCTAAAATAAGGTAAATACCCTATTTTCCTTATAATAATTGGTAAGGTACTTTCAATTGTCAATATATTTTTTATATGCCTCATTTTTGATATTTATGATCTTTATGATAAAAAACCTAATCATCTAGGCGTTCTTAGCCTATTAGTACAGTTATGTAATGAATTAGGGACAGTAGATACTTCAGCGCTAAATATAAAATGAGTACACAAAGCTGTGTTTGCACTTTGAATCCATGGGTAAAGAGTCTGCATTGCTCACGTAGATTTATACGAACTCTATCAAAGAAAACGTCGCTCTTCTGGCACTCCGCATACCCCGTGTTATTGAGGACCTTCTACACTTACTTAGTAATAAAACTCGTTAAATGTAAACTGGACTTCCGTAGAGGAGGTTCCATATTGTATAATCACGTATCCGGAAATATTCTTTATTTTGTGTATAAAATGAGGAAATTTTCATCCTTATAAAATAAAGTACTCATAGAAGGATGTATGGTTTTCAAAATTTTGAGATACTGGTATAAAGGAATTGCATTTTGAATAATATTAAAGTAATATTGAAAAACAATTGAATAATCCCAAAGTTTTACTATAAGAGCTGTTGAAACCTTTTTTAATAACGCTACCTACATAATGGGTCATTCTTTATATATTACATTTATCACTGGGCCACCTAACTCTTATAGTGTGCAATATATATTTATTACATGATTAATAAAATTAAATGTGACCAACTGATAAACATATGAATTCTTCAAGAGAAGTAAAAATCGAAGGGTCTGCCAAATGGCCTCACTAACCTATATTTGCAAAAGCAAAGTTACATACAAAATTGAATAATTTGACATTTTTCGTTTACAAAAGTCTAGAAATATTTGAAAATAGAATTCACTTTTTTTAGAAGAACTGTTCACGAATCTTTTAAATTTAAATTCATTATTTCGAATTATAGTCAATACGCAAGGCACCTTATGGCGAAGAAACAGTAATATTCTGGCATGCAGGCAGCTGTTTAATACACTGTCAATTGCAACGCAGCCATTTGTCGATTTAAGTGCCCTAGTCGTATTTATCTTCCAAATTTATAACTTCTTTTCCAACCGACCCTTTTATAAATACTTTATTTAAAAGAAACTGAAATATTGTTACAAAATTTATAGATTGAAATATATTTGCATTTTTTTTAAATAGTCTAGTGATTATTAAAATTTAGATCTCGAAGTACGAATAAAATAAATTAGTTTTAATAAGTAAGGACCAAACATCAAGTTAAGATTTTTTATATGGAAACACCGTTTTTAAAAACCTGGGTATATAAATATTGAATGATACATTGATTTCAAATTAGATTACATAGTGATAAAATAACTGAATCCAGTGTTTGGACTTTAAATCCAAGATTGACCTGGGTTTTCTACGGGATGAATAGAACACCGCTTCATTCTTGACCGTCAATAAATTGGCGAAGATGATCATCTATCATTAAATGTCAGATAATCCGATAACCAGTTTCCTAGCTATATACAAGTTTCCAGTGACGTAAATTATCACTTAAATGGCTAATAAATTAATATTTTTATCAGGTATAAATATGCTTTAGCTAGTAAAAATTTTGTAACTGTACTGTTAACTATTGAGGATTTTGCGCATCTGGAGTCAAAAGTAAATGAGTCAGGTCATATTTGTCACAAATATTTTGTTCAAAGCAATACGCCGTATTTTAGCTTGCTAGATTTGACCCAAACAGAAATAATTATTGAAACACTAATATTGGAAGAGAAATAAAATCTTTTAAAAACAAGCGTTCGGCATACATTGTACGTTTCATTACGTACATATTTATTTAATAAAAACTTAGTTTTAAGAGAAAAACATGCCCAAATCTCATAAGAAACATGATACTTAAACACGTTTGAAGGTAGACGTTACAAATAGGCGGTCACCAAAACCTTGCCACCCACGAACTAAATCTCATTTCTCTGATAACCAGAAAACAAATAACACCCCCACAATGAATAATTGTTCAGACGTCAGTATTTTTTAATCGCTCCACAAACTTGGTAAACATGTTTACATTCGGTATTCAGACTATATATCTATTTCTCTCGAGGTATTTCCGCTACGTTGCTGGCAAGGACACAAAGTCTAGCTAGAAATACGCTTTAGAACGCACGAAATGCAAAGAAGCATTATGCTGCGCAGTCTAATCTCAAAATGTAGTGTATATGAACACTAGTGCAAATACGCACTCCGTGTTAATTTACAATTATTTGTAGAGCATGCCAAGTCATACGTTTCAGTGTATTAGCGTCAGAATATTGAGAAATGTCACACATTAAAAATACATTTTATTGTCTTTATGCTGTCAACATTAACAAGTGTAAGTCTAAAGGTTTAAACAATTGAGGGGATTTAAATTCTAAACAGGCCTTTAATTTATAATAACATACGTTTATAAATAATTTTATCACTTCCTTAATTAAAGGAAAATATCGATAGAAAACTATACCTTCTCAAAGTTCTTAATATACCTGTTGCTAGTGGTTGGTATTTCATATTGCGTGTTCCCGCCTATCACTACTTATAATTACTTACTACTTATCATAGACAGTTTTTAAAAGAAGATAGCGAATATACTTTTACTAAATTAGTATTATCTTTATCGTGGACTCCTACGCTCATTACCATCAGATGAGTATTTTTTCAAGCATTAGCTTATACTAGTGGACCTATAAATAATTAAAAGGTAATCAAATAGTGGGATAGGAATGTTTTGTGAAGAAAAAAGTTATCAGAAAGTAAATAAAGGTTTTCAGAATTTTTAAATTACATATATAATTGCGATGTCAATACAAAGTTTTCAAGTACCTATACTTATACCTAGTTGGCATAATATTGATTGGATAAATTTTATATAGATTAAAATACGTATACATTTTTCCATCATATTGTCACTTCTAGATCGTTGTAGCTGCGACTATGTCGTCCACGCGACGTATTTCAGTCGCCTCTCTTCGAATATATTCGTTTTGGTCGTTCTTTTCATGAGCTCGCCTGAATGTGGGCTGCTCTATTCATTTTGCTGTCCTGCCACTGGATTTTTATGGGGTTTTAACGCGGATTATATTTGCTTCGACTGTGCTCTGTGATATAGCGATACTCTGAAATAAACGGCGACAGATTGGTAAACAACTTTTGTCAATTCAGCTGTAGTTTATGATATCGCTTAAGTATATGGATCCAAACGAGTGGTATTCGAATCATATAGTTAATCAAATACGACTGTATATATTGTTGAGCTTGTCTCTCATAACGTCAGTATTATCCGAAATGACAAGATATGGGGCCTTTTTCTCTTATGACAATGGCACTTCTGACGACAATTGGGGTAACAACAAGTGATAATTATGCTTTGTGTACGTACACAATCGTTTTCTTTGCGTTTGTATTATGTATGTGGGCATTAGAACTTAACTGCCGTCTACTAAACTTAACATACCTGATTCACTTCTATTCTATTCTAAAAGTATTTTACATTTAGCCTTTTATAACTTTATAGGAATATATTTACGTGGTTCGAATTTGAATTAGGCGCAATTCTTATCTCATAATTTATAATTATTTAGTTACAGATATGTGTTCAAGAAATAATGTGATCACTAAACTACTTTACAGTTTACAAACAGTCTTACAGTATACAGTCAGTTAACTTACAGTCCTTCATAGTTCTATGTAAGTACACTAAAGGTGAACAAAATCTTTAATACTAGTGATATGTTCAAATGTAACCTTCAAGCTTGACTCTTGACAGGAAATTTGAGTGAGCAATAATTTCGAATAATTTTAAACATTTTCCAAAAACCATTTCTTTAGATTTGTCCCATTCTTACGCTAAAGAGAGTTTGAATTTAACACATGCAAAATGATTCTTATTAATATAATGAATTAGGGAGTATACTCAATTGCCACGTTTAAACAGTTTATTTCTAAGTCAACTAAGTCTTGTGCATTCACTTTGTAAATTGTTTTCGGAAAGGCGGTTTCCTTACGGCTCTTTAATGTTGTTATTGCTGGGGCCGGCACTATCATCTGGCCTCAACCCCACCACGATGTGTAAACTTGCACCAAACTACAAGCTATCTATCTTGGTTTAGTCTGAACATAGTCTGAACTGATCAGTTCTATGGTCTCCTAAGTTCCTATAATATTACTGTATTTTACGACTACATTTGTTATGCGGATTCCTATATTCCTTACAATTTTTGATTTATGTTGTAATTGTAGCATTTTAAAATTGATTTCTTTATCTTCACCCTATTCAAGTTGTATCCACTTTAATCTCTACATTACACCGTATCCGCGTTACACCGTATCATATTGAATAGATATTGATGCTACCCCTCTGTAGGCCCTCCTAGTAGTAGGTAAGATATACTATTATATTCTGAATAAGACTCACAAGAAAACGTAATGTATCTATTCATAATATAGAAATAGAATCGAAGTCATCTGCGAAGCGAATAAATGTTGATTATTTTCATTATTTATTGGTTCGTTTATGTATCCTTACATATGAATACAATGATAGATATAAAACTGTATATATTTCTTTGTATTTTGAAGCGATAAAAATTTATTAAATGCTTTTATCTAACTTGGTTTGTTCGTTATTTTCTTTGGGTCAAATCTTGCAAACTGAATTAGAAGTACTTCCTATTATCTTATGAAGCTGAATGTGAAACAGCTTTTTCGATTGAATGTCAATGCATCTTTATGATATGTACGATTTGTACTATATTTCATTATAAGTCCAAATCAGGGAACTCCTTAATGTTGAACAGCACATTTACTAATTTATTGCAATATAAAAGTATTTTTTTTTTGTGGTTTATAAACTATTAATTTCTTTCATGAATTCAAAAACATTGAACATCAAAGTACCTAAGCAATAATTTTAAATGTGAAATGCATTCGTCTACTAGACCAGACAGGGAATAAACTTTGTATTAAAATGGAATCGAATACTTGGCTACTGTTGACAAAGACACCGACCGTGTACAAGGCAGTGCTCTTTAGCGGACATTAAGTATTCAGTCCTTATTTTTGTTTCGTCATTTATTACAAAAAGCAGAGAGCCCGCTTTATTAAGATTCTTAGTACATAATAATTTATGGAGCGGCGCGCAGCCAGCCTCACTCGGATTAAATTGTGGGAGTTTAGATAATTGTCATGAATTTGATACTAAATGTCTAGGTCTAGATCGGATCACCGCTGTTAAATACGTGACAAATTAAGTCTTTGTATTATATACTTTTGTATATTTTTATCATCGCACTGTATTTCAATATATTTTAAACTAAAATATTACAAAGTTGATTCTTACAAACTTGATTTGACTTCAGAAGAAGCGGTAAGAAACTTCTTTTTGGTTTTTGGTATTCAACCGCATACATCATAATAATGCACCGGATAATCACCGTGTGAACTCAGCTTTAAATGAAATATCCGTGCAGGAACCAATAAGGTACATAAACTACTACTATTTCCTATTGGTTTTTAATAACTATGAAAGAAGGCTTCTTTACACCTAATTACTACTTCTTCAGTAGTACTAAATGTAAGAAAAGTTATTTATAATGACTATTTCTATACATTACTACTGAGCGTACCGCAGGCATCTACGGCACGTCGTTCGCGTGATGAATGTATGAAAATAACTCTGTTTATTTACTCACGTGGTTGAGGTCAGTGTGGAATGCTATGGAAAGTTCCGCGTGCAATAGTTTTTGTATAATTTTAGGTCGTTTCTATAAATAAAACGGGTAGGTACGTGACTGCGTTTTACTACGCGAATTCCATAACTTCACGACACTGGTGTAGTCAAGCTAAGAAACTGTAGTATTGTCGACCTACTTAGATAAGTTAAAGTTTTAAAAGTTATGTATGTTCTCGTACAAAAAACATTTTCTTTAAAGTACACCCAATTAATTTAATGGATCTAAACCAAAATTCAATCTATAATCGAAGATAAAAACATAACCCCAATATATTTGTAGAAATAAATTATCAACATAAATTACTGTAAATGTTAATGGATTCGTATTATGTATGTGACGTACCATAGTTAAAAACCACAAACATCTATACAGAAATAAGAATATTTTTCAACAAGTCTTTGATTTTTTATTCAAATTCAAAATCCATTTAATCAACACTTATGTTCGTAATTTTTTGATTTTACCACCATTTCGGAAAGATGCTTTGTCATGAAAGAAAAGAAATGACGAAGGAAATACTTCAGTACATCTTTTAAAATAGGTATAATAACAGTATAAAGACATGTGTTCTAAACGGAGCTTCATTCAGTAGGTACTATTATTTCCAGACGATTTTGATAGAAAAACCTATCTACGGTTAAAGTTTTTAATCAAACAAAAAAAATAAAATGGATTGAAGCGAATAGTGTAATAAAAATAATTCAGTTCCATTTTAATTTGAAAACGCGTTGTCGTTGAAAAAAAATAATACTCAACCAAAATGTACCAGTTGTGGTTCACTAAAAAATTAACTCAACAATTGGGTGTGAATAAATTTTAAATTTCCCCGCGTGATTTACGTGTCTATCCCCTAGACATATCCGCTTGTAATATTACATCTGGGACAAAGGATGCAATATGCCCTATTCTCCTATTATAATTATAATTACTACTTCTTCTATGTAAACGAGCATCAAAATTTCATTGCAGCAAACAAAATTTGCTATATCCAACACGATTGTCATCGCATAGCTGTGTATAACATAATAAAATATAAAATCGATATATTTTATTGTAAACTAAGAAAGAAACAAATGCCTTTCCTTTTTAGCAGTATTTGATACAAACTGTCCTTCTTTATATATTGAACTTCATTCGGTCATCAGTGGCTCCTTCTAAGCCATAAGGATGTAGAATCTACCAGTTCTTTTCTAGCGTAAATCATCTATTTCTTTCATTATAGTCCATATGGTACCAAAAGTACCCTACGGATGTAATAAGTTAGCTCTTAGTCTTAATCATTCCCTAATCACAGTGTATTCGACTGTACAACTGATGAGACAAACTTAGAATGAAATTGGACTTTCATAAAATGCCATGCAATGTTTATGTGGATCAAACATTGCTAACTGATTTTGATCTACGTCCTGTTAACCTATGAAGTTATTTTTTTTACATATTTCTTCAGGTCCGACAGTAATTAATTACTACGCTAAGGAAGGCTCTAAACAAGTAAACTATTCATCTACACAATTATTATGATAGGTGGTCCTAATTTCCATCATAACCTGACTACCATTCTGAGGGTCGGCTTCAAATATAGGAACTTCTTAGTACATCCAGTCCAGTTACA
Source organism: Calpodes ethlius (assembly GCA_018251375.1). Classification (NCBI taxonomy): domain Eukaryota; kingdom Metazoa; phylum Arthropoda; class Insecta; order Lepidoptera; family Hesperiidae; genus Calpodes; species Calpodes ethlius. The sequence goes on from DWPA01000122.1 coordinate 22,616, forward strand.
TCTGCACGGAGGTTATAAATGGGCTTTTTATTATTTTTCCTTTTCTCTATTGATAATTAAAATAAAATGAAAAAACAAAACATTTTATACATTTATTTGTTTAAATTTAATTTTTTTCCACTGACCTCATATTTATTACACAATACCAAAAAGGTATATGGAACAGCAATAATTTTCATTCTCAAAGCAATAATCTCGTTAGCACGAGGGAATTCTTGAATTAAAAACGTTACTATTTAGCTTAATTAACCGCCCTCATTAATACCGAAGAGCTTATAAATAAGTTTTAGAGCATAATTTGAGAGTACATCATCTCTGAAACGGGTCATGCAAATTGTAAGCGTGAAAAATAAAAGATTTCGTTTCTGTAAAGGATTATATCTACTAACAGCGAATAAGATACTTTCGTAAAATTCAAGTAATATTTTTTTAACTTCGTACGAATTGAATATGTTTCGTAAAAATATTAACACAATTATTATTTTAATACATTCTTTCTTAATAAACGATCATAATCCGGCAGATTATTATAGGATTAAATAAATGAAACGAACAGCGAGTAATATACAAACTTTCGTGAAAGAAAATATATCAAAATGCAGTTAGATGAGTGCCTACTAGTGCTTAAAAAATCTTAAGCTTTTCCGTTTGTAACATTTAATAGTAGTCATTGAGGCCTTTCACATGTCCGAAACCGTCTGACGGTATAATAACTTAATACCTAGCGGCAATAGGGTTGTCTACTAACTCATGTACGAATCCGCACTGAAGCAGAGTAGAGGACGTTCAAAGCCTTTTCAAGGGCAGAAACTCCAGCCCTGTAAGTAACCAAGCCCAATATGTAACATATGTATTTATATTTTATATCAATATTTCAGCATAACCGATGTAATGACGGATGAATTTGACATTATGATATAGCCATAATAATATAATTGTCTAGAAAGTTCACTGAAATCCTCTTGTGTTATTTTGTAACCACGCTTTGCGCTACACAAACTAACCACTGGATTCCATGAAAGAATACTGTTTTATAACCGATATAACCTTTCTAATCCCCTGCAGAAAGCCCTACCACACCTGCATAGACGTTAACGACAATTCCCGAATGCGCCTTAATGAAGGCGTTAATTAGCGCGCTAAACAGTTGTCTACATCTGCATATTGCATATTTTAACGCGTTAATTAACGTATTAAGACGCAGATGTGACGGACTCATTAGAATACATGTCTTACGTCGCTCAAAGCTGTGTATCAGACAAGTTGGTACTTTCCGTCGAAAGAGCGCATGTCAGAGGAGACATTTACATGATACGGTGTGTAACCGTGAGATATTCTTGTCACACCTAGTTAACTTTTAGTATTTTTTAATTACGCACTCTCATAACATACAGATATGAAACAAAGCCGCTAGTGCCTTGTTTTTTTCGTGTTGGATAATATATGTACAACCGTTTACTAGGCATTTGCAAGTCTAGTTTTGAATTATGTCTTTATATATTGATGAATGAAAACTAAAACTATTTCTTCATTTAGTTGTGCATAATGTTGTAGTAGCTTTATTTATAACAGTGATTTTAATTAATTTTATTTCCTATTTCTAAATAGTGCATATTTTAGGCTGCTATACTGAGCTGAGTGTTTAATTTGTTTTTTAATAAACTGTTGCTATATGTCGCAGCTGTCTCTACAGATTCAGCCGGACGGATATTTAACGCTAGAAATCTATCATGATCTTCGAGGATGAAGAATACAAAATTTTCGTTCATAACGAGTGGTAAACATATTTAATTTAAAAATAAGACAAGTGTACAGAATCGATGCCACTTTTATTCGTGAATCCATTTTCTAAGCTTTCATTCATTACTAATCTGGTTAGAAGAAGAATCTCTAATAAATACAAAAAATGATATATGTCGATGAAGCGTCATATACAAATAGTACAATAGGTGATTAGAGAAGCGAGCTTCTTAGAAACCTTGTTTAATTATTCTCGGAATTATTCAAACTGTGTCAATAAAATACTTTCGATTGTTTGATAATTAAGTCGTAAATCTTATTGAGGCAGTGACATTGATGTGACATTCAGCTGTTTTACTAGTTAATGATAAGTCTTAACGATCGATTACAAGGGAACAAAGGCGAGATCAATTGCTCGCGATGTATTTTGATTCGGTACAAATTGTCAGTAGCGGTCATCCATCCCGATTATGAAAACTTTTATTGTCTCTTAATTTTGTCGATGATGCAAGTGGCATGAAATAGTTAACATTTTTAATCTGATTAAGAAGAAGAAAAATACATTTTTCTATATATGACAATAATGTCATGTTACCAAGTTAGCCTTTTAAGGCTTCCCTGAAATGGTTGCAAATTACGTACAATTACTGTGGTTCTAAATTTTATTACTCTATGTTTCTAAAGGCACATCACTAAAGCTCTGTCGCTAAGTAACACTCACATTTGTATCTATAGTCAAGTTAAAGTAACTATTAGATTTTCAGACTTAGACTAAGGCTAAGAATTTGAACGTAATAGGAACATTTAGAATACTTTACGAATTAAGTCATTACTTATACTCAAGTAATTACTTTAACTTGACTATAGATACAAGTATCAGGCACTAAAGTTAAATGGTTTTGGTATTTGAGTCGTCTCCTTATATTTTACAAACACTTTCAATTTGTGAAAAAACAAAGTTATAGAAATAACTAAAAAATAAGTTTTTGGTTTAACTATTACTATATAATATATAGTATTAATTCCTTTCCTTCTATATTACTTTAATCGTGAACTTAAATCCCATTTTGTGCTTAAAAGTGTGTGTATGGTAGACTCTCATACGGAGAAAAAGTGAAACCATGGAACTGAACGATGAACGTACAGAAGCGTGAATGAAATATTTATGAGTAAATTTAAACAGCATATGACTCGGAATGAATTTACTTCGCAGTAGTCTAGTGTTGAGAGGGCGCGCAGATTATTACTGAAAATTAGTAATAAAGTTTTTTCAAGCAATATACTTTGCCAAACTTTGGTGATTAAATTTTTGTTAGTGACTAAGATTCTAATTATCAAGACAAAGTATCATTAAAAAACACGTGTCGTGTGTGGCATGAATTGTTTATTAAAAATGATTTTCTTTTTAATAATCTAAATAGGTATAATAACTACCTCTGTGCCTTCAATTAGGCACGTTAAAATTGTAAAAATGTTTAAAGTTTACTAAACCGTTAGGTAATATATAACACCCAATTACGGTTATTATCAGTTTCAACAACATCATTAGGTTACACCAACAGGCACACATTGCAATATATCGTCATTAACAACGTCAAAGGCCATTTCTATTAACAAAAATACATTAACACTGTACCAGAGCGATCCATTTTGTTATTACACTAAAAGGTACTTGCATTAATTGCCTAATTTGCCACAAATTTTCGCGCGGCCATCTACAAATTACGCTTTGATTTGCGGCTAATGAGAAAAATTGTGGAATGGTCCTCGTGGAAAAAACTGAACGTCCTCAGTAAGCCGAGAAGACGCATTGCCCCGAACGAGTCTGCTGAGGTAATTAGTAGAGATACTAATTTACATTTGTATTCAAAATTCGAGCGTTCCTCTCTCGCCATTCGCCGTCGTCTGTTTATTCTCATCTCTTCTTTTTTTCTGTAAAGCGTACCGCATTGCTGTGTTTTTCGCGTAAAAAATTACGCTCCCCTAACAAATGTCTCTGGGGCACTGTCTACCAAACACTGAGGCTGCACTAAGGCTGTTTAAATACGCCGCTGTGCTAATGTACCATTTTTACATACTTGCGGTAAACTATTCTTAATCTTCAATATCTTATTACACCAAAAGTTTTGGAAACTGTACAGAAAAACTGTATGTCGTTTTGCACACGCGCATTGAACATTTGTGTGCAATATATACTATGTATATTTTAATTTTAATTTTGGAGGTGTAGCTGTTTTTCATGCGAGTTATGACAACTATTAATATTAAATATATTCAATTAAAAGAATAAAGTGTTGTCATGTTTTGTTATTACACCTTTGTCCATGAAAAGTAGAAAAATATAGAACTACACACTGAGGTCGTAAAAGGCGACAGAATATGGCTTTCTCTGTCTCATGGAAGAAACATTTATAACAATTATAATATATAGAATAGTTAGTAACATTTCAGATATCAACAAGTAGATAATTTTTTGTGAAACCTTCATCCTTTTGATTGTGTCAGTCGCAAATCAACTCGTGCCCTCGCTGGGAATTGAAAAGCCATTAGATACCTGATTTCTTTCTTTCTTCTCTCTTTGACCTGGTTATCTGTTCATGTTGGATGTGTTTGTTGGTGGCAGTGACTACTATTACATGGCTAATCTATGTTTTTCGACTTACATAGTTAAAAAAAATGTACATAATAAAAAACAATATTTACCCAGTAATGCTTAAAACCTAAATACTTATTATGATATATGGTAAGATGATCGTTGCTAAGTTATTACTTGACAATAAAAAATTAAAACATTTATTTGTACTCGTAGCTACACGTAACAAATAAGTAGGTAATACGAGGTGACTTACGTATTTGAAACACTTCCCTTAGAATTATGTTATGCAAGCAAATGTTTTACTAACGTTAGAGCTTCAAGTCGGCACCTTTAAGACTACAATTGCAATATGTTAATTCACATTATGTTTTGAATAAACCATGAAAATTAAATACGAATGGATATCAGATTAAGCGTATTCTGGCAAGTATCCAGTGTAGGTACCGTACGCCGTACTCAACTAAGTCTCGCAAAGACCCCATCTAAGTCGAATGGTATGCTGACGCCATTGCGGGTAGTCGAGGTAACCAGCAGGATGCTACCGCTATAGGATGCCATGTTGGAGCGACCACATCTCGAATTATCTCGATTTTATAATACTTTCGCCTCTAGACGGCAATAGATAAGTCATAGAAAAGGGATACGTCAAATTGTAATTGTATTGTAATTTTTTCACCAAATTAGGTTGTCCGGAAAGTTCGTGCCAATTTTCGGTAGTTAATGCGTGAGATCTGACAATATATCAAAATTATTTTAAGCAAAAATACATATTTGGAAAAAGTTTGGTTACGATTCGTCAAGTTCCTCAATATTTAAGGTGTCTTAAAATGTGAGCACGAACTTTCCGGATAACACAATATTATTTATTTTATTCAAGCAGATTTATATTTTTTTGGGCACTTAAAAAATTATATCAGCTATTTTGGATGATCAATGAGTTGAAGCCATTCAGTAAAATTTAATCCACTGGGCGCACCGCTCGATATTTTTTATGTTTGTCTTATCCTCAAAGCACTCCTGAAGAAGATTAATAACTTTTATTGTTATAACATTCACAACGCACAACTGTCACAGTCCTGACTGTGAAAAGAAAGAACAACAATAATAAAATAACAGAGAAGAAAACATTACTAAACACCTAAATGGATCATAATAGGCGAGATCCTCGCTGATAGGAATGAAACATATTTTTCTCAAAAACTTAAAAAAAAGACGAAATTCCTCATGATGTTTACTTTCAGTAGAAGAGTAAATTATTTCAAATATATGTGTAATTTTAAAAGCAACAATGTACATGTATATTGTACTTACAGTATTTAGAAAAAATCATACCACTTTAGCGTTAAACGTTTACACTTTAAATCTACAAACAAAAGTGCCTTCTTTCTTTTAAATTAAATAGTCCACTACAAGGTTATGTTTTATGAGTACAGCAAGGTGATTAGTGGAAAAATTCGCCACTCCACAACTAGGTGACGCTTGAGCTGAATTTAAATACGGTCCGAGTTCGTTCACAATTCCACACATTCGGTTATTTTTGTTTTACATGCGCTGCGCCTAGCCCGACCACAGGGTTTAAAGACTTTTTGGAGTTGCTGAATTCTGTTTCAGTGTAATTTGTTGACGATTTTTAAATTGTGGACGATTTGTTGTGTGTAGTTTTCTAACAGAAAAGTTGAGGATTGTAACTTATAGACATAAACAATGTTAAACTGGACTAACCTCAATTTGTTTTGAAGTTAATCCTAAAGCGGTCGATACCTGTTTTCCAGGAGTCGATATAGACGAAAACTGATAATGGGGGTCGACGAACTCTACAAATCGAATTCTATTAACACAAGTTGTTAAAACATTCAAAATACAGTAGTTTAAGGTGTTGTCAGGTGTTATAAGATTGACTAACATTTTAGTAGGAACTATCATTGATGTACTTTATAAAAACTCAAATCGTCGATTAGCGTGAACAAGCTAATACAAGATAAAAACTTAACAAGAAGAAAAAACAGAGAGAGGTTTGTTAAAGTAATTTATCAAGGGATTCTCTTGACCAAAATAGTTTGGGAATTACCAATTTTAAGTCTCGTAAGTAAAAATCACACAGTGCATCTTAAAGCAGTACGCAATCAAACACCAGAGTCGAAATGAATGTACCTGAACCAACTTTCATAATACCTACCTAAATAGCAACGATAAACTAATTCCCATGAATCAAAGCTTAATTTTCATATTACAATTTATTTCAATGCGTATTTATATAATAAATCTTCTACTGAATTTGTTAACATCACATTCCAATAGTACCTTCTAAACTTGTTTCGAAATATGTTACAAGGTGTATTTCGAAAGGTAACATGTTGCTATTAAAAACTATTGGTATATTACATGCCAACAACTTGAATAACTAAATTCCTCCAAATACATATTTGAAGTGTTGTAGTATAAGTGAATAGCGTTTAAAAAGTAGCTCATACCAATCAGATAGTAGCTTTTATGAAAATGGCTATCAATCGAACATTTGAGCTACATGATGGTGGGAAAGTAAGTGGTTGTAGGTGATTGATATGTTTCATCCGGGTACAACCATCACATCTATTCTGCCGTATAATAATTGTCTTTTTAGCAATTGTGTTCCGGTTTGAAAAGAGCTTATAGGTTATACCTACTTATGCTAGAGGCAACCATCTGTCCTTAGGGTTATTAAAGCTTCTTTGACCGACTTCCAGGGAATACTAGGGATTAATAACCGAAAGTCTCAGAGGTGTTATTGATGAAAAAGTATATAGCGTGTTTTTATCCCTTTAAGTTTGTTTTGATGATATTGATAATGCGGTCTATGGCACAATAATTACCTGATAAAGCTAATTATTTGTGATATCATTGATGATTCAGCGCGATGGTATTAACTTCTTTCTCAACCATCAGGCTGCTCGGTCGGTTGTTGGATATTGGCATAAAACAACTGATCTTTATCGACATCCAAGAAAGATGTGTCAAATTCTACGGTAATTGTACTACCTATACCTATAAGTATTCAAATTTTCAATTGTAATTTTTCATAAATATTTCACGGGTTCTTTATAATATCAGTCAAGCAATAGTGCTCTAAGACTTTAGCATAGTTATGAAAAAAAGAGGTTTCATTGTAATAAATAAATTTCTTATCCAAATTATTGCAATTGAAATAAAATATCAAATAACAACGTTAACGTTGCATATTCTCTACATACATATGCTATATGTCCTGAAACATATTTCTACCTAAAATAAATAAGTACACCAGTGTAAATAAACCAACTAAATATCGTAGAATCAGCATTAGTAGCGCGCGGCGCGTAATGAAAACATGTTGTTTTTAAAGCAGCTTATTAAACAAGACATGAATAACGATCGTACGCATTACACACACAATAATAAATGTTCGAAAATAATACGAAACGGAACATTAATGAAAGCACGTAAAATCCATTTGGCATTCTCATTTCAATTTTATTTAATTAAGGCTTATGCGTGGAGTTTGGTGTAACGTTTTGTTGCCAGCCTATTGTTTGTTAAGAAAATAACTTCACTCACTATTTTTGTTGTGTTAATTTAATACAGTGTCCATAAATGCTGTTTTTTGATATTGAAGCTTATTTATAACGTTTATTGTGTGTTGTATATATTTTATAATGGAAGTGCTTGTTAAAATTATGTTCATGCGTTCTTAATTATTATAAAATAAAAACAGTATAACGTACCTACTTTAGTGCGGCCAATGAAACGAAACCTATCTATACCTTAATAATGTAAATTAAACTTATAGGTATAAAATACTTCTCACCAAAATCACACAAAGAAATTTATTCTCCAGAATTTGCACACAAGTAAATAAATATAATCCCAGTACATTTTAAGTATCAATGACCTGATATTTTAAAGATAGCACATTTCATAACCGAGTGTGTAACTCACGCACCGATACTACCCGATCGATATCAAATCTCCCTTAATACAACGAAAAATCGACCAACCAGGATACTAATCAGAAGCTATCATAAATTACATGAGCACAGGTCAGTTTTTATTCCTTTCGTGAACCGTACCAGAGTTTATAAACCGTACTAACCTTTGTTATTTTTAACTACATATAGTACTGTTTAGGATTACGTCACTAGGCAGTCGTTTTAGCGAAACAAACCACGGCCCATTGCGTGTTCATTGTCAACTATGCCAGCCCGCGCGCAGACAATATGGTGACGTCATGCAGGCGCCAGAATAGAATCCGGCAAATTAATTAACAGTCGCTCTGTGCACTCGCGAGCACGTGACCGATCACCTATCAATATCAATCGACTGCACAGATCTAAGCGTGTTGCCTACCGCAGACTACGTTTACGATGTTTTTACGAGCAGCTCTGTCATGAAAAGCTGCACGTGTTAAAATGTGCAAATTTCCAACTTGTTTTGCTAGTACAGTTCTTACTGTACTTGGCCTCTTGGTCACTGAGCCTTTGATAAGTGTTAACGTGCTGTTCATCACGTAGGTCCGTCGGGAGATATGCTAAGCAGGCACATACCTAGTTCAATATTCAGATTATCATTGACAGTAATTGTATAATGATGAAGAAGGAGGCATAGGACGTTGAGCCGCCTGGTAGTGAGCGGCTATCGTTACTCACAAAAATCAACAACTATTTAAGCAACATCGATGCATTACCGACTGAATTAGAAGAAAGGGATCCGCATTGTTAAAGGTCTCTCGAAGCTTCGTCAGAAATACGTAAATACAGACGGGTTGCTCGAAAGCAGTTTTATTTTATTTACGAGTTAATCAGATCTTTTATAAGAAAATTAATTTTTGCATGAGAGCTGAGGGATATCTAAACTGCTTTCTGTCCATATTTCGACTATCCGCAATAGGTTTCAATACCGAATTCTTAAGTTTGGGACCTCTTCAAAATCAAGTTCTTTCTTCCTTTTGTATTCTTTTACGCCTGGGAACGCATTAATGATAGCTTTGACATTACTGACTCCCGTGGACGATGGTGATCACTTACAGCTAGCTTGACTGTTTGTTTATGTGTTAGTTACAAAAGTACGCGATACCTTAAAGATTATTTAAGGATAAACGCATCCTTAACGATGAAGTACCTTTAAATGCTTATCTTTGTATCGCTCAACGTATTAAAGCTTGTGAAAACACCCAAGTCCAAAACAGGCACAGGTTACGCGTGGGTATTTGCGAAATCCTGGTACGACCCAACCTACGTGCCGGACATCACGTACGAATTGATAGAGTTGATGTGACAATTAGTATGCCTTGACAACTTTTTAGATTTTTGCACAACTTCAAACCCACAACCTACATAAGTGACAGGCTGTAAGTTATCTTTATATGTAAAGTTTCATTCCGATGCGTGTGAGCTGTTAGAAGTAATGACCTACGTGAGGGCCCGGCAGACGCGAGGCGCCCGCGTGCTTCGGGAGGTTGAGCTAGTATGACTCTGCTCATAATATCAGCAGCTCCCTGCCGTTTAAAATTGTGATTCCTATTGTTCATCAGTAAACTTAATTAAAATAATTAATAAGTAACTATTGTTATATCTATAAAGTTGTCCGTAATGTATTTTGAGTAATTAAATTGTTTTGTATCCGGTTTCAAGTCGAGAAAAAATAACATATTTATATTTATAGGCAAACAAAATGAAAATGATACAAAGTAAAGAGACATAAATCTTACAAAGTTAAAACTATTGGTTTTATGTTAACCGTCGTATATTTACATCGGTCATACTAAAGTAGGGTATTATAGGGTTTTCCACATTGTTACTGTTTTGTAAATCACTGCAAGAAGGTAGTCAGACGGCTACAATGGTAATTCCTACCACCATGAAGCGATTGCGAGTTCCGGACCTACAGATCTCCCACAGGAGGACCTGGGGCCAGAGTTTCGTCCATTGTTCAGCAGGGAATACAAGCCGAAGATGTTGACTTAGACTTAAAGATTCATGGTGGAGGAGATTTGATCAAAGTTTGATA
>DWPA01000123.1:0-32966 GCA_018251375.1 Calpodes ethlius
AAAATTTAATTAAAGGATTTATGAAATCTTCAACACGTTAATTCATACTAATGCTATAAATGCGAAAGTGTGTTTGTTTGTTTGTCATTTCACGGCACAGTGGAACGTATATGGTATGACTTTTTGTACGGAGGTAGTTGAGAAGAGTATCATAGGATATTATAATATATATCACCCAAAGCGTTGCCTAGCAACCGATGATAGAAAGGAATCGACAACCATTTTATTACTGTTTTACGCACGCGGTTGAAGCCACAGCAACAACTTGTATATTAATAAATAATCTTCTGGTTTCAATAATCTACTGAACGCCTATTAAACGGGATAGTTCAAACTAAATCAATGTGTATAATTGATTCACCTACTACTTGATATTCAATATGAAGCACTGATTAAAATACTTGAAATGAAAACATGACTTCAACTCATTAAATATTTATGTGAGAAAATCTGTCACCTACTTAAGTTTAATTTGATTATTTAAGAACTGTTACTTCATTAATGCTATAACAGATAAGAAAAACCGTGTCTTAATAAATAATTTCATAACATTTGTAACATTTTCATTATGAACGCAACTGTCTACAGGTATATAATTATTACCAGTTGGTTATAATTGTATGTCGCAGACAGTTAATATCATGGAAAATATAGTTGATAGAAGAATTATCATTACTTTTGCTTCCTTCTTACAGAAATTTCGTCAATTATATCCAGGAATAAGAACGTTATGAAAGAAAATATGTTTAAAAAAACATATAAACTTAAAATCCTTCAAATAATACTATTTACGAATATGACGATTGGACGTAGTTCTGTAAAATGGATCCAACCCATAAAAAACTTTTTTTTAGTTATACCATAACTCATACATCGCTACATAAAGTTTGATATATGCAAAATTATTCAAGCTGCATGATAGGTTTTCGTAATTAAATTTCTCAAAATCTAGTTCTTGTGTGGTGAGATCTATTATAGATGAGATCTATCTAAAAAGCCAACTAAGACGAAGCCTAAAGAAGACAATTTCAATCGTGTATGTGGTGTCGGATACAAAATGATAGGGCGCGTTTTTACAGACTATTGTTTTTAATAAATATATATATTGTTTAAAACTTACAAATACTATTGCATATTTAGTGGCCACTTATTTATTAATATCAATAATTAAGATAAAAAAATAATGTTAAAATAAACGATTTTTTATACTTTAATATTAATTGGGTAGTTATTTATTAATATGGATTAATATCGAGAAATTTTGCTCCGTTCTTACCTACCTACAAAAAGTTATAAAAGCCCTCAATTAAGGTTACGTTCCCTTCATTATAGCGCAAAAATTACGATGGTCCTGTCTTTAAAACTAGTTCATACAAATTCCTTTCCTTGAAAAATAGTTCACTCAACGTTTCTGTTTAACGAAATACTATTTCAATACAAATTTCACCATTACCAACCTACAAAACAAAAACAAATAAACATCTACAATGCCCTCAGAAAACACTAGAAACTTCGACACGCAATTAGTATGCAAGCGCAAGTATTGACTGTTCGCGTCTTATTAAAGTAATTACACGGTATATCGACAGCACCGCGTAATCACCAGTCATAAGGTACATGAATTTCCCGAGACAAGTACAAGACTTACCTTTCACTGATCCCTGTATAGATACGCTGGATGAGCTATGATGATTGCATTTCAGTGTCTACTGAACGACGGTATTTTGGCACCGATCGCAGTTCGCAGTATCGGGAGATCTTAACTAATTGGAGTTGGGTGTTACAAAAAACAAATTATTAAAGTTGATTACTAAACCCAATTTGGTACCTATTGCATACCAGAGCGTGGCGTTTAGTGGTCTATTTTAAACAAGGTACTAGGAACTTTCAGCAATAGTAACATGAACCGACTATAGGTATTTTTCCCTATATTTCCCTGTTTCTCGAAAATTCCATATTTTCATTTTTTCATCAGAACCTCTCCAGGCTTGATCCTCTGCCCTCATGAAACTATAAAAGCCATTACAGCTTTATCCATTAAAAAAATATAGTAAATGGATGGTAGCCTAAAGAAGACAAGGATTAACGTTCATGAGGAATCAAGTCAACCAAAGTGCCGCAAGTTAGCGGAAACTTATTCAGAAGGTGACGTATTAAGGGTTGATAATGCCCATCCAGTGCTATATAGAGATCAATGTTATCCAAAGCTTATAGCGTTGGAAACCAGTAGTGGTGTTGAGATAACATCTATAACTAAACACCGTTCTACACAAACTGCAGCTACTGTGCGCCCGCAGGCGGATCTGATAATCACACGCCTTAAGATTCTTAACTTCTGAGGAATCTTAAATGATACGGTTGGCCTTATCGTAATTAAGGCTTTGGACCGAGCACGGAACAAGATTTGCATATTTAGTCACATAGGAATGTTTGTATTATTTAGATGACTTATAATAGTTTAATTAAGGAAATATACTGACATCTTTATCATTATTATGAGTGGCAGGGAAAAGTGATTTCTCTGCCTTTTTGGCGACTAAGAACTTACTAATTCTTTTAGAAGTATTATTTTAGTCGTGAGCTGATAGCCGTAATATCATTAAGTATCAATAAGTTCATCTGATTGGCTGTTAGCTGCTTGCTAAAAATACGGTATCCACAAATTATCAACAAAACTAATGTAGGTTAGCGTGAACGATAACCAAATAATTCAACCATTTTAAAATCTTGATCCCTCTACGTTCAAATTGCTTATTTTCATAGTGCTCAGTAGAAAATTTACAAGAACTAAAATGAAAAATGGCCATCTCCACTACAAAAGCACTTACAATTGATCTCGAGATTAGATCGTGCTACTGTTATTTCTCTAACAAGAGATACTCTAGCCTCGCTCGGAGCCAGCCTTGATTAATATCTGTGCATGAAACCGGATGTCTGACGTATTTACGAGGCTGTATTAATTCTATGATCATTCGATAATTAATCATTCAGAAGCCCTTATAACCCGATGACTTGTTTCAATCGGCCAATTAAGCAACGGCCACTGTTAGGAGTTTAACTAATAAACTAATGACATGAACGCTTCCATGCTTAAAAGGGTATAATATCCTGTGTGGGCCTCAGTTGTTATCTACTAATTTGTTTTAAAGACCTAAAATAGAAAGCCCCGTTCCGATTGACATTTCGCTTTGCTTTCATATATCAAAAATTACTATTGTCTTCCAAACAAATAGATGAAGGCACTCCTAGCTGCCAATTCCAATTTTTCATCGTCATGGACCTCCGTTAGATAATTGCTTTATCTTTGCTCATTGCTAACACCAGACTATCGCTTACAATCGTTAAGACACATCAGTGGTCATGGAATGGCAAAATTTGTGGATACCAGATTCCTTACTTTCTACTAAACCTAAACCTAACCTGAACCTCCTACTAACCAACACTTGTTCCCTGCAGACCTTCCAGACCATGTTCCTACTCAATATAATATGCTCCAGACCTTCGAATTACAAAAACCGACTCAGCACTTGACACTAATAGATTGACGCAGTTGTTATTTCTCGAATACAGATCTTCTAGTCTCGATCAAAGCTAGCCCTGATTAATATCTGTGCTTGGAGCCGGTTATCTGACGTATTTACGAGTCTGTATTAATTCAGTGTAATCATTCGGCCACGAAGCTACCGGTCGCCCGCGGCTTCACCAAACACCTATCTTTATATCTAATGACCGTTTGTTTTGTTTTCGTTAAGTCTCGTTTCACCTTACCTTCACTTAATCACGATAAATGATTCGAGTTTAATGGGAGCGGCAGATAACTGATTCATTTAGAAGATATTTTAACTAGTAATTATCATGAATAGTAAGTTTTTAAAGACATTTGATTTGTCGCTTGCATCTATGTTCAATCCTCCAGACACGTTTAATTTATCCTTATAATTAAGTAATATACATTATCAAAATTAATTGTCACTAGTGCAAAACAAAAGCTTCTTCATAATAATTTAAATGGTAGAATGAGTCTTGTTTACAGCAAGTAAACAATGTAATGAATATGTTTATATTAAATAGTTTTTGCTTTGGTCGCAAACTTATGATAGGAAATTTTCTACCGTGAATTTACTAGTGATAGACACCATAAATTGAGTTTTATATTTTCGTTCTTTTCAAAACATTCTTTAATTTTGTAACCTTAATTTTATAAGGATTTGTCCCAACGACAAGACGACATTTTATTATTAAAAGACATTAAAGTTTACTTAATTTACAGCGGTCATATAAAACGGTTAAGATCCAAACCCGCGTTTATTACTGCTTTATAACGTGTCACATAAACTGGATAACAACCAGAACAAATGGACTACAGATATTTATAAATAACACTTAAACTCAAATTTCGCCAGTGACCAGTATCTCAAAGAGGTCCGCCGACGCATTTAAGATAATTATGTTTGTCACTGACCATAAAATCGCGGACCTGCAACAAAGAATTCATAGACGCCGAGTTCTCGAAACATAAAATATGAAGTACAGTAATAAAATTTAGAAAAGGTACCATAAAATATGACTTAAAATTGCTGATCATTCACCTATTCAGTGTTGAGGGTCTGTAGCGGTTTATAATTCCTTTTAAATAATTTTATGGTTTCTAGCACATCCTACAGGTAATAAACTGTCGGTTATCGGCACGTGGACTTCTTAAGTTTAACTTCAAAAGGGGTTCGTCTATACTATTACCTGGAAAAAGAACAGTTAAGAAAAATAATATAGCTATTCACGGTGTATTGCAATTATACGATTACATTTTAATGTATTGTGTTATTTAGAAGCTATATGATGATACAAAGCTGCAAGTCGGCTTACCATAGTGCCTTTGTAATTGTAAATATTGGACGTACACGCTTCTGTAAATTATAATAATTGAAAACATACTGATTCCTTATAAACCCAGTAGTCAGTATTATGTAGTAATATCTGAAAGGTGATCTTAGTAAATCTTATGTGGCTTATGAATTCTTATTACAAGATCCTATTGTGAGAAAAGTGACTGGTATAAACCGAATAATCTTGCTAATATAAAAATGGGATGAATGAATGGTTCTTATTATATTCATTTAAATGCCATTTATATCCTTAAATAAATTTATGCATGCTTGTAAAGACTTCTTTTGTCATAGCAAACAATACCATTTTTTTTTTCTGTGACATATTTATATTACCCTAAAGTTCGCGTAGTTCGCTTTAATTTCTAATAAAATTAATTATATTCTAAACTGTCTATGCAAAATACATAACAGGTGTATAATATATATAATATACTATAATTACATACGTAATTAAAAAATGATCATACCACGCATATTAAAACCTATTACAATTAAAACTGAAAAATCCAAATGAAATATATTATGAAATAGGTATTTATCCATTTACTTAATTTATAGTATACTATATTTATATTATATGTCATTAACCATTCAAGTGCCAGAACAATTGGCTATGTACAAGAAAGTACAGTTATGTTAGGTAGATGTCATTAACAGCCACTAATCTTCAAGAGCCCGTCATCCTGCCACTTGTCGGCTCCAGTGTACCGACACCTCACCGACAGCCGACTGTCTAATACTCTAATGTAATCTCTGAAGTGACGCAAAAAATTGGCGCCAACCACCGACTGCTAGGCTCGCCCCTGCAACTATTTTAGCTTCATACCACCCTTTGTTTACAACAAAAACTCGCACTTGCTGACTCGGTACCTGTTTTACGAGCCGTCAATCTGTATTATCTGTGTTTCTGGGAAAAATTATCCACGAACACGTGTCGTGTCCCTCGCCAGCATTGTTTTTGTACCATTGTTCGAGTGTCTTCGGCGTTAGATGGAGCTCAGATAACGCTTAATAGATAACTATAGCTCGGTTAATAGATGTAATGCCCGGTTAGGCATTGCGTACGTAATAGGTCGTTGAACCTTTGAGTTTTATTGACCAATATTGCAAAAATGCTACAAGAACTTGGAGGCTACATGAAAAAAAATATTGCAATGCATGGAAATATGTAAACAATTGGTACTTTTGCATGTAGAAATTGTTGACTCACGATCATTTTTAGTGTCACTTTAACCAAGTGATAAAGAATAACATTTTTACTCATATTAATTAAACTGAGGTACCTTCTTGAAAGTTAAAATTCAGATAGTATTATCTTCATCACGGTTAAAAGTGTAAAACATTGTGAGAGCAGATCAGAGTCCGGCAATGGTTTGTAATGAATAATTAATTCGTTTTTTGTGTTTATCTGACAAATACCGCCGATTAATGTCAATTAAACCACATAATATTGCCATAAACATCGATGACAGAAAAGAGAATCAAAATAAAGGATTTGCCTCTCGTGTCGTTTGGATTTGTAGAAAGATATAACACCTTCCTTATATTACTGATAATACGATATATATACGGTATAGGTATCAAGCAAATATCCTGCAACGTCTGTAGTGAACCAAAGAAATTACATATTTACAACAAACAAAAGCAAAGCGAAAACGTGCGACACACATTAAGCTGGTATTTCTTGAAAATACATAAAAACACGACGCACATGTAAATCATTAGTTAGCCGAGGCATTTCGGGCACAAATATTTGGCGAGGCTTGCAAATCGCGGCGCCACCGAAAGCCGCCTTTGTGAAAGCCGACACCGCCAACGCTTTTAACAGCAGCTAAAATAATATCTCTAGAATCGCCAAATGAACACAAATGACCGTGGGATTAGGTGGCGACTTGTAACGGGTTAGAAACCCGACAGCTGCTGTATTCGCATAACTCGTTAGAAAAACAACATGAAACTCATGGGAAAAACTTTTATCGACGCTGTGGTTAAGTAGGTACCTCAAATGCGTAGAAACGGTACAAGTGGCTCTTGATGCAGCGATAACAGGTACAATGCGATTACAGGTCAGACAATGAGACTAGATTGTTACGCTGTGAGTTTTTTATGTATATATTTGATAAACGAGTCCATCTGATGGAAAGTGGATACCGCATCATCGACACCAAAGGTATTGCGGAAAGAAAGAACTGGTTCTCAAGATCTGGATTATATATATAGATTATTTGGTGACTGATTCTAGCAAGAGATTCAAGGAAAGATTTCAATATTTACGTCAAGCGATACTAAACCTCCAAGCAGTGGTATCATCGGCTTCAGTTATCTGTGACGACACCCTAATAGGCTGGTATGGGATTCCCAATTCACCACATGATGCAGATATGAAACAACTGTAGAGAGATAATTTCTTTCTGTCATCATTATTTATTTGGTATCTACTCTCTGGCTAATATTGGCCCCAGCAAAGCCAAGAGTGGGGAGATTTCAGTTCAATAATAGGCTTTGATAAAAAAATAATAATTTTATTTTTCTAAGCACCACGCAGAGCGCATGAATTATTCGCCTTCATGGTCGAGAACTAACAAAAATTCTAAATCGTTGTCGTATTAAGTAAGTAAAATTATCATAAAAATCCTTTTTTGTTAGTAGTGCATTTGCATAAATAGGAAACAAACAAGATGACTTCCATTAGAATAAAACTAATTTGAAAGTATAAATTTTATTACTTTATAAAAACTTTTATATAACTTGCAATATTTATTACTTTGATAGTATGTTTATTTCGGGCAAATCTTACAAGGTGAATTGGAACTAGGACCTCCTCTAGGATTATTTTTAATGAAAATCCATCATGACAAGTCTGATCTGATACTTCACTTAGAAATGGTTCTAGAAGAAGGAGTTTTTCAATATTAAACAGGATACTTACTAATTTTTTTCAGAACAAAAACGTATTTCAATTTTTATAACTAATAAATTATTTCTTTTCAGTCTCTACATCCCACGAAATAGTATTCTGTTTATATTTTAACAATTGCATTTCCTTGACGGGTCGTCTTATTTTTTAATAATAATTCCGTTAATTTTTAACATTGACACTCCTTACGTTCCTGATGACGCTAAACCTCATACATATGTATTAAACAAAAAACTACTTCAAGGAAATTAACCTGTAGATTGCACAATATTTTAGATCGATGATAACATGACGTAGATATCAAACAATAATAAAAACTTGTTTCCTACCTAATCTATCTATAACTTATCTATCTTATCAAAATTTAAAGCTTATCTATTAAATATTCAACCACGATTATATGAATGGATTTTTGATACGGATGGAGATTTGATACGTAGCAAGATGTTGATAATTTTTATGTAAATAACCGACAAAGGAAAGAGCCATCTGGTGGATATATTGGTAAGTAAATACCACCGATACATTAACACTTACAGAAACGTGGAACTCGCTTAGTTATTCTACATATCTTGTCTGTTGTGGATACATCTGATCAATACTAGAGGCTCACACTCCGGTCAAATTTCAACCGTAATTCAATGAGTCAAAGGATAACTTTGCATTGTCATTTTATAGTGTTCCATTCTCTGTAATAAACTTATTTATAACATATACTATATATAAAATCTAGCTTTCTTCTCGTCATCTCTACCTATACTAATCCAAACTCACATAATTTCCTGCATTTCTTGGTTCTTACTTTATCTATTATTCTAAATTTTGACAGTAATTACTTCGATCAAAATCTTAGTTGTGGAAAATTTCCTTAAGTAATTTAGTACTTCAACTAAGGTCATTACTTGGCTATAGACAAAATTATCAGACTTCTGAAAAGGTTTTCCCTTTACGTGCCATTATATAGATATAGATTCTTAGAAATCATGTTATTATTTTAACAAACATTGAATAATCAAAGGTAAATAATAGATATGTACCTTTACCCGAACATATCTACTCAAGCACATCTAAAAAGCCCCTGTAATTATATGATGTGACGTCACAATGTTATACGTCATTCGAGTTCGATAATCCGTCGAAGATCATAAAAACATCGCATCATAAACTCACAATGACGTAAGCTGAACTCTCACGCGGAATAGTGGATATAAAAAATAAAAATTGAGTCTGTATAAAAGTGACTCATTTGACATTGTTATGACGAATCAGAGAACTCATGACGTCTCACATGTATTTAAACCTGTGTCAATATACATATAAACAGAGTCTGCATAATAGTGACTCATACGAAAATTTTATGACAAATCCGAGATCTCATGATTTATTAATTGTTTTAGTTATGACAATACATAATACTTAAAACTGGAACCTATTTTCATAGTGACTAAATAAAAATCTCATAGCATTTGTAATATATTTTATGTCAAAATATAAACAAATATAGCCTATGATACTCAATAATAAAGTTGCATCTATTGGTCAAAGAATTTTTATCAATATATTTTATCAATCGGATGAGTATTTCTAAGATTACCCCCTAAATATGAACTCACTAACATTACTACTTTATAATATTAGTATAGATGAAGTATCTTTAAATGTGAGTCATACAGAAAGTTTACGATTCAAAGACCTTCTGACGCAACAAACGTATTTTCACCAGTAAAAAGAAGGTATATGACAAATGAGTCACTATGACGATTTTAAAATATCATGACGTATGAAACGTATTCTCACTCGAATCAGAAACTCACAGTGACTCATACAAACTTTCATGACGACACGAAAACATCGCGGCATACTAAAACCACAGAACAAAAATTAAGCTAATCGGTACACGGTAATGCCGAATGCGACATCCTCCCGTCAGGCCTTGCGTCACGTATCGATTAGCGATGTCTCTATGACTCACGTCATAGGGACATCGCCTGATCTGACGCGCTCCTCTGTCATTAACTGGATAATACTGGTTTTATTATAGATTATTATTTACCTGTTGCACACATATTTGTATTTGAAATCGTCTTAGGTAGATCGAAACTCTAGTAATACAAAAAGTCATTCAAACTTCATAGAAACGTGCCTGATTCGCCAATGGTCTAATTGTTGATAGCTGAATATTAGCAGCCTTTCCCTCGTGTTCACAAACACGATACTATAAAGTCTCACAGTGAAAAAAAAAGAGAATTGTTTATATTGCCATCTATTTCACGCTGGTTTCTCGAACAATACCAATATATACCGATATAGATGGAAACAACTGATTCTCTTTTTAAAATAGTGACAGCCTAGTGGTACGAACGTGGGGGCGTGATTTCGAATCCTGCACGTACCTCTAATTTTCAAAAAGCTATATTACAAGTTAATTATCACTTGCTTCGGTGAAGGAAAACATGCACATCTGAGAGATCTCCATAATGTTCTCAAAGGTGTGTGAATTCTGTCAATTCGCACTTGGCCAGCGTGGACTGAGGCCTTTACCCCCTCACATTGTGAGAAGAGACTCGAATCCAACACTGGGACAGTTATAGGTTGCAATGATGATTAAAATAAATTTTAGTTCCAGTTGGTTACATCTGTATAGAGTCATTGTTAGCGCGTTAATTAACGCGTAAGGGCACAGATGTGTCCCTCAACATACAAATTATTCGCGGATATAATAACTGTTTCAAAAAGAACAGGAAAAAAGAAGGAGGCATTTTGCACATGTCAATATTCAAAGCTGTGATTCAAAGGTTGCAAGGTTGAGATGCAAGTGATTCAACGTTCACTATTAGCTGTTTACCAACAGATAAATTAGATGAATCAGCAAAGCCATGAAACTATCGTGAAATAGTCCTTCCTCTTATCAAACATTATTTTCTCGGCTAAGTCTCTCCAGGCTCGCCCGTTTTAATGGCGATTATGGCCAACATCAACTGTCCATTGGAAAAAAAAATCAATACTTATAATACAGCTAATTCGTTTAACAACACGATATAACATTTATGTTATAACTGAAAATATTTCGATTCTAACCGATTCGAAATGTGCTTGATGCATCCGATTCATGGAAAAAGGATCAAAAATCGCACTACTCGCAGTAACTTTGCACAACCTATGTTGAGGATGGGGTAACGACTAAGTATTTCTAATATTGCTTAATAATTTGAAGTTTTCGCGAAAATTCCACAATCGCAACGCGCGGTATTTCCGTACTTTACATGAGACGTAAATAAATGTATTCGCGGTTGCGGTTAGGCTGTAGACAGTAACAGTAGGTAGTGGAGTAGGCACGGCGCACGGCGCACGGCGCGGGCGCATAGTTGCCGCGGCCGCGCACGCGTTGAGGTCGCGCGTGACTCATGCGCGTGCTATGACAATACTCCAAGCACGATCCGGGATACGATTGTCGTGCGATATTACGTAATACGATCATGATAGTGTGATGTTATTGATTCGTGTCAAACAAGCGTCTTCAACAACTACTTACATACTATTGTGTTGTATATCGTCTCAATTTATTTCAATTCAACATTATTTACGAATGATACTGAATCTAATTAGCAATTAAATAAACAAACATGTTTATTACCTGTCCCCGTGCCTAGTAATCATATTTTTCAATGTTCAATTAGTTTACTGATAAATGTTTAAATTAGGTTAGAGTATATTGCCAAATTGCTCTTGTCAGAGGCCACTCGCCTCTGGAACGCCTCGTTTTAATGCTGTGATGATCCATACAGGTTTATGTATGTTTCACACCTCTACTTTTTAATGGTTTTCCATACACTTGTAGGTTCTTGTTATCTAATAAACAATTTATCTGATACCTTCTGGACGATTATGTTGAGTCAGCTTAATTTACGAATGGGGGAATAACATACGTACCTAAATCAGGTAACATAAAAATCCACATTAATATGCGATACATCCCATTTCATACTCGTCCCCGCGACCAAACGAATAAGACCACTTTGCATCCAAAACCAACATGAGGAAAAATAATATACACACACACTGGCAAATCTTTTTGACTACACTTCTTTTATCTATCTCAGTCTATTTATCTATATCATATCATTTTTGTCTCTGTTCGTCCTTAGAACACCCGAGAGTGTGGCGACAACTCATCGCGTTAGTGTGACATGTCGCGTGGCGCGCTGACACCAGCCGACAATCACGTACACGGTAAGCAGTAGGTACAGCCAGATAGCTGACACAGTCTGCCACTCCGTTTGTTTTACACTTTAGCTGAATACGTGACCGGGCCGCACGTCGCAGTTGTTTCGAGAAAAACCGCTCATTTGCGGTCCTTGCGGCTCGCTCGCATGATCCGACGTTTCCAGCGGCTAGTAAAATATTAGCGCGAATTATCCTCAAAAGTACGTATGATTAGGTATATAATTTACACGTAGTATTACAAATAGACACGATAAATCACTATAAATCCTAAACAAATATTTGACACAACATTGTACGCTTTAAATTGTGATAAGTATGGCTACGAGTATATATAATCATGTATTAGTCATGATGATACAGATATAATTTAGTCCCTTACTATTTAGGTATCATAATGACTTGTGAAACCAAGTTCAAGTAACAATTTATTGAATCAAATTTGTTAATCGAGGTTACAAAGTACGTAATTTTTGAGGCAATTTCTAAGCAATTTAGTACCTATGTGCCAATGCATCGATATTGCCTTCATGTGATGATAACCGCTATCGGGTGGCTTCAGAGAAGACCCTTTTGCGAGGACACCTACCTACCTATTAAACTGTGTCGTTAGATTATCGTCTAATTAGCGATATTCCAAAAACACCTAACACCTCATAATTGGATGGATCCGGTATTCTCTAGGACATTAATAATGATGATAGGTATGTGTTAATTATGATTAATGATTTTAAATAAATTGCATTAAGTAAAAAAGGTTTTGATCGATGCGTCATATATAGGGTTGTCCGGAAAGTTCGTGCCGAAATATTTTTGGGCAGTTAAAACGCAGCTCATTTAAATATGGACGAAATTAACCAAATTTTTCAAATATGGCTGAAGCTGTCTCATATGGAATATATGGAATTTACAGTGTACTTATATTATTTTTTTCCAATAATTGTTATATAGTATTCAATCAGGTCTGACGCGCTACCTACCGAAAAACGACACGAACTCTTCGAATATTATTTTGTATACTTCGCCTGTACAGATTCTCTTTATCATAATATTTAGTTAGTATAATATACATGTATGATTAAATTTATTCTACGTTTATGAGCATATTAAATAAACAGGAATACAATTCAAAGGTACGATCATTGAACTAACAGGAATACGTAGGCTTCCACTTAAGTGATTTTCGAATAGACGTGCCCACATTTCTTACTGGGATAAGCTGCAATAAATTATATCAAATGATCACACAAGATTCACAATTACAAAATGATAATACTTAATTACTTATATTGCCCTAGAAACTAAACGTTTGAGTAAACACGACGTCGAGGCCCATTCAGAGGCCATCCGGCAACATTGTGCGGTAGCTGACACAAACAAGCTCATAAAAACATAATCAATAAAACAAACAAGTTTATCATATTGAAATCTTCCGTTACTGTACTGTTGTTTAACTTACTGATGTTTTATTGGTTTGACCAGGTTTGGACAGGCAAATAATTCTTAGTTTGAAAGTTGGTTTTATTCCAACAACTCTTTACCAAAATTTTATCTGAAGAGAAAACAATAATATCCAGCTCAATATTTAAAAAAGATTATTTTCAATTATAAAAAATACCCCGTGTTATGAAAAAACACAGTGTAATTCATTGCACAATTAACATACAATATTTTATTACAAAACACACACAGACTAAGAATCATATTGTAGAGGAAAATCTTTAGTTTAACACTTAAAATTTTAAGTTTGACACTTAAATTATAAAAATTCCAAATTTAAAATTTCAAATTATTCATCCAAAACTTTCCTCTACCAGCCAGCAAACAATAAAACCTTTACATTTTATTTTTTATGCATTAAGATCTTAGAACGATGGCAAAAGTAGCTCTAATAAGCGATGTCTGTGATATTTATATTAATTACTTAGAATATTAGATTCTCGCATATTGTCAATAATGCAATTTGCAAAGGAAAGCTTATTATAATACACATAATATAATTATATATTAATTGCCAATAGTGGTGGTAAAGTAACGTTACGTTGCTAATTGCTATGAAGTAAGTACCATTCCGAACAACATGGACTTAACGAACGACTTATCCTAACCAACTTGAGTTACGTATTTGTTATAATATAAGAACATAATTATGCTGTTGTATTAATCATAATTAATAGGTTAAGCACTTACGCACTCCGTATAATTGATGTCGGAAGAGATAACGATCTAAGTGCGCCCTTGCTAGCCACGTGACGGAGTCCGTGCAACAACGTGGCAACTGACAACCGACAAACAGGTCCGCAGTATAAAATCGTATCTGATATCTAAGAAAAACAAATGACCCCACACACGACGTTGCGACTGCACAGTTAGATTTAGAGATACGATCTATTCTTCTAGTGGATTTGTTAAATGGACAGAACATTCTCACGGACCTCGCGGTTACAGACTTTAGATAACTGGCTTTATCCTGTGTGACCCTTACTTAACCTCTATAATCAAATTCGTCTTTTGGAAACAGCAATAAATAAATGATAAGTCTTTGTCTTTATTATTAGGTGATAACACTGACCACTGACATTGACATTTAATATTTTATTTAGTACTAAGTATTATAATTACAAATGTTTTCTCAGAGGTCTATATTCAACCATAAGCATAAATAAAAATGAAAAAATTATATTCCTTTGCTCATATGAGATTATTCACTTTTCTATGTAAGTACTTACTGTAGAAACTTCAATACCATTATAGTGTAAAAAAAAACTTTATTTTTATTGATAACACTAAAACTTATTACTACCAAATTAAAAAAATACCAAATATCGGCAAACAAACAAAGGAAAAAAGGTTACCTCTAGATATTATTTTGTTCGCTGCTATATCTTAACGTATTTATATCTATAAAGATCTAAGTTTTTATCGTACTAGATATATCATATTACACAATAACAATGTATTTTTAATCATCAAACAAAGAAACAGTAATCTTTGTTATAAAAAAAACATTTAAAAGTAAACAAAACAAATTGACTCCTTGGCCTTTAAACCAAACAGCCACTCCTCACGAAGTAACCGTGTGATAACACTATCACACTGAATTGAAACGTAAAGATAATGTATCTTTATCAGATATAATAGCAGTATGTAAAACGCGTGACCATTGTAGATACGACACTATACGACAAACATTCTAATTATAAATAGGAAAATTCCTATAATTACGTTCGAGTACAGAGCTGTGAATAGAACATGACACGAGTCGTTAACCCGAATCCATTACTGATACAGCGATGTCGCAAATCGACTTTAAATGTGTGAGACGATTATCCTAACGAAGGGCAGGAAAATTTAGCAAAACTTTTATACCTTAATTATAAATTTTCCCACAGATAACTTATATGTTTTTTATTTATCAAATCGTTGGTATTACGGAAATTTTGTTGTTGATTTATGTCTAACGTAACCTGTAGGGTTAATTTGTTTAAACTGTTTTGGTAATTCCAGTAAACTTAGTTATATCCAGTACATATGCACCTATTTATTTACTTGTAATATTTGCATGTCACATGTATAATTCAACATAATTAGCTATAAATAAAAAATAACACTATAATAAAAACAACGGAATCGCCAAAAAAAGATGAGCCGCCATTACGTAAGTAATAATTATACAATAAAACTCATTTAAGTATCGCGTATTTACGCGATACCGTACTCAAAATACCTATTAATAATGTACTTAAACATAAACAATACTTATAAGTACAAACATAATCCAAATAGTGTAAAGTTATTCTTCGGAACATTTCCAAGTAGTTCACGCTCCGCATTCTACAAAGGTCGTGGCGGTATGACCTCAAATCAATTATTAGTATTACAACAATAAACGCGTGCCGCTCGCTCTGTTATCTGTGAGTTCTATGAAGTAATTAGCGAACAAATTATATTTTCCATTGCGATAAGCTTTAGTGTAACGGAATATTTAGGAGGTGAAAGACTTGAACACAGGTAGTTAGCAGGTAGACAAAGGTAGACAGACTCAACAATGGTTTTCGTATTTCTTTTGGTAATTACTTGTCAAAGTTATCTGTCACTGCTTATCTATTAATTATATGTCAATGTACTTTGATACCTGCTTAATATTTATTGTGTATTACTCGTTTTGTTTTACAACAATGTAGACATTATTATTACTGTAAAACGACGACAGTAGTAAACAAAGAGACTGTGTAATTAATATAATAATGTAGAATAGTTATAACAGAAAAAAGATAATTTACGCAATACAATTACAAGTTTAATAGATATATATAATGTGCTGAAATCATCCATGATACTCAATCAAGAAGGAACCAACGCCGCGTAGAAATAAATGTATAGTTAAATACCTAAAACCAAACTAATATCCCTGGGTGTAGTAAAGGTCTTACTTGTCATATAAAGACATCGTCATCGGAACTAAATTATCATGTCAAATTTCAACTTCAAGGTATAAAAGAAAGTAGACCAAGGTCAGAATGCAAATTATGTACAAAATAAACCTCGTAACAAACTTACAAACATTGAAATTTATATAAAATAATTAAAAAAAATCGTAATGTTAGCTTCCCGATATACCTACCTAGTTACCTGTAATGCCTACTTAAAATAACACGGTAAACAACAGATAGATACTACTCTATACCAACATAACAACTTGTCAATTGCCATATTCAATCATCATAAGTGCTCTGTGCTTTATTTCCGTATAACAAACTCGTAGAAACTGACTCACCGATACTAACACTTTCACGGAACTCGAGATAATTGGACAGCCGTAACTGGAGGAGCGAGGGAATTCCGTGAGGTTTTACAGTGTAGCCATAGCTACGTAACAACGCCGTGTAGACACTACTTTACTTTTGATATTATGGTTAAAGATAAACGTAAAAATGATCAGAAAAAAGTGTGAAGAATAAGTGTTAAAAGATCTGTCCTCAGTATCCAGAGTTAGGAAGGTATACGAAATTAAACATAGTTTAATGACAAAGATGAACTAGTTCTAATATAGAATATTTTTTTTGTAACAAAAAAAATAAATCCATGAATGAAAAAAAAATGCACTGTATATCATGTAACTTATAAAAATGTTAAAGAAATCCTTTTTTTGAAAGATACAAAAAACATTGGCATTTTAAATTACTTCAATATTGAAATTTAGAAAAATTTGTTACATAATTACTTTACGCCCTTTAAAAAAACTGCTAAACCTTGAATAAGCCAGGATTAAATAATCCTAGGTTAACTTACCTGATAATACGTGATATTCTATGTTTCTCTTCAGATTGATATCATATTTTATCCGTGTGTCGGGGTCTCGGGGTGTTGTAACCGCAACCTTCTGAGGCTGGCTCAAGAATAGTAATTACGGTGTCAAAGATAATCTTACTTTGTATCGGGTAAACACCTTGAGCGTACATAAAAAGGTTTAAGTTTTAAGTAATTTACTGAATTAAAAAAATATATACATTTTCTTAAAGAAAAAATGGGTTGTCAAGAATACTTTAATGTTTTTTTTTGTTGTTTTATCGAAGTAGTACGATAAGTGAGTACGGATTTTAATTTTTTTAAGGTACAAGGTCCCTTATTTTTTTTTATTAATTATTAATTATATTAATTTTATTAATTTTATTTTTTGTTAATTTTATTAATTATTAATCATATCATTCACTTAATTTTTTGTAGTAAATTATCCGATCAGTAATGTCTATTTTTTTATTATTATCACAGAATATTTTTT
Source organism: Calpodes ethlius (assembly GCA_018251375.1). Lineage (NCBI taxonomy): Eukaryota > Metazoa > Arthropoda > Insecta > Lepidoptera > Hesperiidae > Calpodes > Calpodes ethlius. The sequence goes on from DWPA01000123.1 coordinate 17,807, forward strand.
GAAATCAACTGTCACTTCTTCTGTCAAATCTTCGATAAAAAACTTCGAAGTTTAACGATAACCTTTACTTTACTAGAAGTTTAAAATGAAGGCCAGTAGGTATTAGAACCTATGTACGTTTCGTCCGAGGAGTTACCGCCGCCTCACCTACCGAGCATATTTTTTTTATAAGCCATCGTAGTCCGGCCTAAAATATACTTGGTTGTCGGTCATACTTCCTCATCATCTGTCCTCAGAGGTAGCAACGCATCTATGACTAACTTCGGGTGGGTCAAATTACTAACGTTTAGTATTGGACTATTACTAATATTTAGTATCATGACTAACCTACACTAACAATCCTCTTACTAACGAAATATAACAAACTGATATTCTTATTAACACCTAATATTAACAGAATTTATTAACTTTAATTCCTCCTACAGTCCTGTGAGGTTTGTCACCGATGTCTATGAGCTGTATTGGCTCATTTGCTATCCTTATTACATAAAACAAGGAAAAAACATACCGTACAATATCACACTTATTGTTACGGAACTTCACTTGAATTCATATAAGCAATGTGTAAAACTTCTAAAAAACTTATCATTATCAAACACAAGAAAATGATAACAGGTTATTATCATGATACGCACGTGTTAATAGCTATCATTGCAAATTGCGTACCGCTCTAATGATAATGACGTAGCGACTTGTACATCATTACTTATCGCGTGAACTTGCGGACGACCAACGTTTTCGGAATGATGACATTCTTCACAATTATTGCGTGTTCTTGGAAACACTGACAATAATTGAGTCACTAAAACAACAATTATTATCTAAAACACTTACGCACTGCAATTAATGACTTTGAAGCCACTTCATCCTATTATTAAGACTCGGATTATCAAGGGATTTTTTTTATAATCTATAAAAAGTATTATGTCATAATGGCCAGGGGAAGTTACAAAAAAAACCTTGGATAGATACCGAAACAACGTTTAGGCTAATCTGTGGTTTGGGTAATCTGTAGTGATAACGTTAATTTGATAACGATAATTTTAATTACGTAACGATATTTGAGGATGCCCCTAAATACGCAAGTGTCATCGACAAATAAGTTGTCCGGTTGGCGTTTTTGGAGAAAGTAGGGTGTAGTGTTGAGGTGATACGTAGGAGGAGTCGTCAGTGGACATTTCTCATCAGAGCGTGGGCGCCCGCCCACCGCTGCGCTTGAGTAATGCCCGCGCGACGGCTACCGGCGCCGCAACACACACAGACGTCCCCGACACACACAAATAAATAGTACAGTAACAAAAACTACACTCATAAAACCCTTCAGCATCCTAAATGAATTGCTTTCAATGAATAATGTTTATAGCATGATGTTTTCGACAACGAAGCGATAAACGAAAGTTCATGTAGTGTTTTTTATCCACTATTCATAATCGATGTAAATTAGGTCGCCGTAAGTCAGACTTTATTGTAAAGTATAGCTATCACTATAACTTTACTAAGTACACCAGTAGAACCTAATATACTTTGCCTACCGGTCACTATCTACTATCGGCCATAAGTTACATTTAACTGTTAATTAAGCCCACGTAGGTACCTACATACATTTATTGCAATCTTTTTCCACCGCAATGCAGTATAATACATTCAACTGAACCGCGATCCGATGACTGTAGTTCTGCTTGTCAATAATTATTACGCACGTAATCCGTGATTGATGAACGTCAACAGTAGCCGGCCGTAATTGACGCGGCCATTGTGAGTCGCCGCTACTTGATCGATCACCTCTCGCACAACAGTTACGACATTCGATACTAAATCGCCACTCTTAAAATTAGATGAAGGCTTAATTAGAAACTGATTGCGCAATAGAAGCGGCAACGCGAAGCTTTAATTGTTAAGCTTGACCACCGACAATTAGACAAACTAGTTGTAATTTGATCTACCAGAGATGTGTTGCCTTAAAATGATACGATTGCACCAGTAATAAAAATAAACTTATTAACTCTCACAATTGATACGCTTAGAGCATAGAACCTGTCGGGCCTATAATATCCATGGGCCAAATCTAACAGGTAAATGTACGAGCGCTAGTTGAGCACGAGTAAGTAGCAAGTGATGTCCATCCGCGACCCGCGACACCAACAATTACCGGGGCCAGAGTGTGGCAGTGTGCTGTGTGCGCCCGCGCCTGCGATTGTTTACGGCGCGCACGCGCGGCGCGGCGCGTGTCCCCCCGCGCCCCGGCGGCAGCTGCTCCGCACAGGTGGCGCGTGTGGGAACTCGACGGCTCCGTGCGTTCCCACGATCGCGCGCCCTCCGCTCCCTATATAAGCCCCCGCCCGACCGATTTGCCGCATTCCGCGTTCAACGCTCAGCGCTAACGCACGCTCACCTCTCACACAAACACAAATGTCCAACATGTCTTACGAGATCGCGTATTCGCTCGCAGATGACGGCCCGCAGCCCGTTTCGCGAACATATCAATACCGTAAAGTGATGAAGCCGATGCTTGAGCGCAAGAGGCGCGCTCGCATCAACCGCTGCCTCGACGAGCTGAAGGAGCTGATGGTCAGCGCACTTCAGTCGGAGGGCGAGAACGTCGCCAAGTTGGAGAAGGCTGATATCCTAGAATTGACGGTGCGTCACCTCCACAAGCTCCGCCGCCAGCGTCGGCTGTCGCTGAACCCCACAGTGGACGCCGACCGCTTCAGAGCTGGATTCACTCACGCCGCCAACGAAGTGTCCCGTTGCCTGGCATCCATCCCCGGAGTGGACGTGAGGCTGGGAACGCAGCTCATGACCCACCTCGGACACAGACTGAACGACATGCAGCGCGCGGCCGCCGGCACCGACACGCCCCCGGCGAGTCCTCCGAGCCCCGCTCTCTCCACCGTGTCCTCATCTTCTGGATACGTGACACCCTCGCCACCGGCTTCGCCCGTCCCCATGCAGACGGCGATGCCCCTGGACTGCACCACGGGCAGCTTCACCAAGAGCCCGGCAGTGTGGCGGCCCTGGTAGGGCGGTGACTGGTGCCAGGTCGAGCGGACCCGGCTCCGCGGTCACATCTGTTCCAGCACCGCTCGGAGCCGCTCGCTCCCCAAGTGTCCGCCCCGATCGATAATATTAGTGTTATATGTGTAAACATGAAAGACTTTAGATCTCACAGTTATCTAGTGTAGGTTTAAAAACATCTAGTTCGTAAGGTCAACGTGAAAGCTTTAATCAAAGTAGATTAAGTATATTTTGTGATATTAAAGAGTAATATTATTGTAAAAAAAAGAGTTGTATCGAGCCTTGCCGACTTAGAGTGGGTTCGGATTGTTATTTTATTATCGTTGAAAAGATTTCACAGCATTGTGAACAATTACAAGAGAGTAAGTTAATAAAAAATATTTCTTATCTATTTCTGAATTTTATTCACAAACACCCTATCATTCAACAGACATACTATGAATTATCAATACTTTAAATGCACGAGTAATTGAATTTTTAAGATTAAAAAATATAATAACATTGAAACATTATAGAACATTACACCAACATAAAATATAGAATAAACTTGACAATACAGTATAAAAAAATATATACATATACCTAATAGTATCAGTGTCATAACAAAAGTACAACAGTGCATTCTACGGTAAAACACGTATACGTACGCAAATAATACCCAGACTATATTGTAGAGGTGCGATAAATATTGAAAAGGGTTAAGGGCATGACCTCTAACCCCACGCGCGTGCTCAGTAACTTTCCTGTTTACGATTCGCGAATAAGAGGGAATGTTCTGATATACGAGTAATAAATCACGTATCCCATTCAAGAGAGCTGAACTAGAATAGATATGTAATTGTAATAATTCGAAATCGGATCTTTATTCGATTTTTAAACTACGGAAATTGTAAACAATATTATATTGTTCCCACTTTGTAAAAGACTGCTATATTTATGGGCAGTTAATTTTAGTTGTAAAGAATTTTGGCCCGAGTCATGATTGATAATGTTATCACACTTATCACTATAACAAATACAAAACACTGCTATGACTCGTTATCAAGTATGTGTTATATTGTTATATATTCGCATGTAAGCGGTGAAGACCGCTTTTGACCAATGCAGTGAATAGAGAAATTATACATATCACATTATAGCGCATCTCTTTCAATGAAGTCGTCAGAAATCAGTAACATTTATAATCCAACTCATTGAAATATGAACCATATATTAAATAAGAAATAGAGTCCAGTTTCTAATGTATCTGGCGGTATCCATGACTGTGTGTGCATAAAACTTGGAAATAATCATCCATTCATCTATTGACAATTTATAAATATGTACATTCACTTCAGATTAATATTTAAGAAATTATAGATCGCAAAATATATATAAATTTCATTTTTAATACGTTTACATTCAATAACAATGTAATTATTGTCATAATCATAATTAAATTGCCATGTTACATTTCGCATTCGAATGTTGGAGATAGTTACTAAGATATTTAACTCACAGATAATTAAATTATTTGTAATACAGATAAGTAAACGACTCCGTGATTTAGTCGCTCTTAAAATGACATCTCTGTTTGACAATGCGAAGATAAATTTCTAATACGTTTCATTAAACTAAGAAATTATCTCCTCCACTCAATACAGAAGTCTCGATAATAAAGGTATTCCGTTTTCAATACAAAACAATAAATATGAGTATATCAGATCATGTTTGTCCTAAAAATGCATTGTCGCCAGAACTTAAGCATTATGTAAATGACGTTAGGATACGAGAAAGTAATTTTAATTCAGATTCTAAGTTTTAAAACATAAAAATTGAAAATCAAAAAGCTTTTTAAATCATAACAGAAAATTAGTATTAGATATTTAAATAACAAAAGGTAACTTAGTGAATAACTCTACATTATTAGACAAACTGTATCGATATCTGTGCAAAATTCTTTGACATTATTACGATTAAAGCGACAGACATTTTTTTTTTATGTAAATAACCTACAAACGAGATTTCGATACACCCGACGGTAAATGGCCAATTCCGGCTGTGGACATTAGGAATACCGAACGCATCTCCGATGTGTTGCCGGCCAAGAAAGATAACTATACCAGTAATAATATTGATACACAATATAATCCTGATATAAAACCAAGCGAGCCGGCTTCTTTTACCTTTTACAACCCCCTAATATTCCGGGATGGGATTAGAAGTCTAAGCCTTCCCAATACGGCGGGAGACAACTTATACCTCACTAACTGATTTCCATTGCAGTAAATATACCTCCAATAAACCGAATGCTAGTATTCTATATTTAAAAATTTCTAGAAACATCAGCTGCGCCGACAATTAGTCAAATGGCATAAATGTTCTACGCAGTGTTAAATGGCGGAATATTTAGTGTCATGATGACAGTGCCCACTGCGTGAGGGATGCATGTGTCATATGGTGAAATATTCGTAGAGAATGTGAGGACATTAATGTATAGTTAACTGAATTACTCCGTATGCTAATGATATTAAAGATCATACAAAAAAAATATACGCGACGAATTGATAACCTCCTCCTTTTTTGAAGTCGGTTAAAAAATAATTTACCTTATTAATCTGTGACCGTCCGTCGCGCCGTATAGTGCGTAACTTGAACATATTCAATTGAATCGGGGACCTTTTGGCGCGAACCGACTGGGTCATTATTCACTGTACTCGCGGCTGCGGTATTATCAATTCTGTTCAAAATGTATGTATATATAAATAATTATGTTTCTAGCATTTTTCGAGGCAAGCGCTTACTAAATTAATTAACTGCTACTTAGTTGATATCGCCATTCATGATCTAATGACATTGATTGTTTGACAGTTTCAAATATTTAAAACTGGCTATGAGAGATATAATACAATATTAATTTTTCTAGTAATTGTTATGTACTGTCTTTTTCATAGTTTTTGATTATTTTTATTATGAATACAGTGAAACAACAGTGATTGATTTTCAAACATTGTTTTGTAATATAATTGCACATTATTATCTTAATAATTGAATAAATATTATTTAAATATCTTATGGACGTTTATGGACGTTAGTAGAGAGTAAAATTTTATAAGGTCTAATCTTTCCAAACGCTACGAGTCCCGCCATCTGTTGCTCTACTGTAAAACTTGAGTTTTGTCAAAAGCTCAGTCGCCATCTATCGAAAAACTCTGGCACTACATCCAAGTTTTGTAAAGGTATAGTCTGTAGTTGACTACCGACCATGCTAGCAATATACATATGGTACTAAATTTTCAAAAAATATATATTTACGGAATAAAACACTTTTTATACATTCGTACTTTCTTACTACGTGTTAGTTACTAGATTTGTAGTTAATAAAATTAATAATACCGATAAGTGTTACAGTTTCGTGGTACTAAAGAAATACATTTAGGTACTAAATAAATTACTTTTACGTCAACATGAAAAATAAATGTCGTGAAAATGTGTAATAATTTTTTAATAATCTCCTCGTCGTAATATATATTTAGTTCGGCACGAAGAAGAACAACTACAGTCCACTCCAACATATTTTGTTTAAGTTTGAATAAAATAAAACAATTAAACTCAATTAGAGTCAACATTGTCAAACCGAGTTCCTAAAACTGAATTATGTTTTATATAAAGTAAGTTATTTTAAGCGTGAAATTGACGAACTAACGAAATTATTGCAGCAATATTATTGTTTAAGTGGACCTTGTACCCAGACAATTAATGTATCATCAAATTATTTTGATTACATTTACATAATAATAAGCAGGTATTAGCAACCAGTAACCTACTTTTCTGGAATTAGCCAAGTAAGTCTTTCAACTGATCAGAATATATGATTGCATTAAAAAATCTGATGGATACTCGAATTACCTATTAATTTACTCTTAGGAATTAAAAGTACTTACTTAATTATCTGTGAGGTAAAACGCGTATTAAAGGTTCTCTCAGCACATGGCTGATTTATTATATTTATTTATTTAAACTTTATTGACCACAATAAAAAATACGTTACAATACGCGGACTTATTGCTTAAGGAGATGACTTCCTGCTAAACAAAGGATTCCAGGTTCAAGTCCCGCGGTGCATTTTTATGTGACGTTAAGTATTAATCTTGGCTCATGGGTGATTATGAAGTCATAAGCAATGCTAGAAGTCATAAGCAATGCCCGGGTATGACTTTATAACGATTACATATTATATTAATTATATTATTTTTAAGTTTTTCTTTTCTCGGTGTCCAACAGTTCCTTAAAGAAGCCTAAGCCAAGTGTAAGTACATTGGAGTCGAAAGCTTACAGTCTCGTGCATAATTTTCTTATAAGGACTGTTGAGGACTGGTAATATCTGGTACCTACATGTACTGCTGATGGTTATTCACTTGCGTAGGTTCCTGATCGATTTGAAGGTTTCCTGCCTAGCCGACACTGCCGAAAAGTGATTAGGGTACTGCCTTTGTAATTGTTGTAGCCACTTGAGAAATTGATGTAATTGTTTGGGGATGACACCTTTGTATGAGACTAGACTAATATTATTAAGTAATAAGCAACTAAGTATAAATCTAAGTAACCCAAATTCGATAGGTGTATTAATAGAACGTTGGTTTCCCGAACATGGGGGCGTAAATTCGAATCCTGCACGCACCTCTAATTTTCAAAAAGTTACGTGCGTATTACAAATGAACTATCACATGCACCCGAGGGTTCACCATAATGTTCTCAAAGGTCTGTGAAGTGCACCAATCCGCAACTGTCTAGCGTGGTGGACTATGGCCTGTACCGTGAGGGGTGTGTGATTGTGTGAGGAGACCCGAGCCCAGCAGTAGGACAGTTTTGGGTTGTGTTATTATTATATTATTTATTATTATATTATATATTAATAGATCCCGTCAAACACCTTCCATTTCCACCATAATTTAAACACGACTAAAATTATGTTTTCGTAAAGTGCATTGAAACTTAATTACAACAAAATATCTAAAGCCCAAAATTTTAAACCAACTTTAATTTCAATATCAACATATTTTCTCTACTTTTGAGTATTCTATGCATGATGTATTAAACCAAAACAAAATAAGACTCTTAATATAATACACTGTCATATTAATTTTTGCTGTTGACGTTCTTGATAGACAAGGAACCCAACATTACAGTGAAGGGAACTCTCACATGAAACGCATTTTACAATACGCAACAGGCTAAACGAAAATACGTGTCAATCTTTATGTATGTAGGCTTATTGTGTCCAAGATTGCATATCCAGTTGGGTTGAGTCACTGTTGTTTCATGCACTGTAACAACGCACGCAGTATAGTTTGGTTAAAATGTAATATTCTTATAAAATGTAACTATTATGTGCTAATTTTTGAGCAGCACGTTCCTATCGAGGGGTAATTACGCAAATAAAATGAATAGGACTGTCATTTTGATGCGTAGGGAATAGATAATTAGCCATATTTAGTAATATCGGTTTACGGACGAAATACTAAAATAACTTACTTAGGTATAGCAACAGCTTTGTAAATATTTAATTAATTATTTGACAAGTAGTAATACCCGTGCGAATAATTCGCACTGAATAAATATAAAACAAAAAAATCATATATTTTTAGCTGTGAATGCCGGTAGTGCAAGCAATTATCTGTGAAATTATGTAGTAAGTTATGTGGAGTGTTTTTGAGTCTTTTTTTTTTCAAAAACGGAGGCAAACCACTTAACTTTAGCGTATTAAAATATAACATATTAACTATTTTTTTCTTATGGGAATAAAGTCTTTAAACCTTATACGCAGATTCATACGCTAAACGCTTCTTTTATGTCGCATGGACGGCGGAGTCCTAATTACCTTCACCCACAGATCAGAAAACCAGCCACCTGATTGTCACTGTCACCGAGGAAATCAACGATAGCCAAGATAATCCCACTTATTACTATCCATGAGCTACTCTGCTGATGGCCCACCTGATGGTAAGCGGTTACCGTCACGAATAAACACCAGCAGCAGCAATTCTAATATAAAAGAAGAAATTAACGAACACGCTCTTAAGCTTCTAATCCGATCACGACGAGTCATTTGGCGGTTGACTCAAGCAAGCTTAGTAGCCAGAAAGACTTCACGGAAATATTATAATATTACTGATAATTTGCTGGCTATTAGCAAAAACGACAAGGCTATGACTAAGGTAAATAGGACATGCATGTTACTAAGTAATTTACTAGCGTTCCATGTTAGCGCAGTGGATATTGCATTGTAGAGTACAAAATTTACATTAGATAGAACCTATCGACTATCGTCAGTTTGTTTATAGAAAAGGAGGAAAGAAAAGTATTTGTTTCATAAATTCGTCACTACACTGTGTGACCTTCAGTTGTCCAGTTCAGGCCTGTGACAAATATAAATTATGTTTAAACTAATAATGTTATCTTTAAATTATTAGAGTCAAACATATTATTAAATTTTTATAAAGTGCTTAGTTTATAAAATAAAAGTAGCCTTAGTTACTCCATATTACATCAGCTACCTGCCAATAAAAATCCCTTCAAAATCGGTCCAGTGATTTCAGAGATTAGCCAGAACAAACAGACACTCCAATTTTATGTATATGTATAAATGACGATGACGATGATGACAATTTTTCACTATAACGTGATATTATGACGTACTTATAAAGAATTTTAGTGAATACGTAACGAAAAGGAACGTCATTCACAGAATCGGATAGATACCCTCATCATCACAACCTATAGCTGGCCCACTGCTGGGCTTGGGTCTTCTCACACAGTGTGAGGGGTACAGGCCTTAGACCACCAACTGGCCAAGTGTGGATTGCCAAACTTCAAAGACTTTCGAGAACATTACGGAGAACTCTCGAGGGTGCAGGTTTCCTCACGGTGTTTATCTTCACCGAAGCAAGTGATAATTAACTTGTAATACGTCACTTTTTGGAAATAAGAGGTGCGTGTAAGCTCACGACCCACTAGGCTATCACTGCTTCCTATGGATAGATACCTTCTTAGATTTTAAGAGTAAATTTTAAGTAGTAAGTAATAGGCCATTGACAAACGGGTATATGAGTAATATTACGAGCGTTCACGCAATCTCAATATCTGAAACAATATCTAATTATCTGAAATTAAGTTATGCACATTGCAATGTTGGTCTCCGTCAATTCTGTCATTCAGCTTTCAGATAAGTAATTTTATCTTCAATCCAGTAGCCACTTTCGAATTTCGAGGCTGAGATATTTTAATTAGATACGGCCCGAACTCATTATGTGTCTCTCTTGTTGTTATAATCCGGCTGTCATTTCTGCGTATCGAAATTGACGATATCGAGGTAGGTCGTTTTAATATTCGCATTGTCCTTATAATGATATACGAGTCATTTAATGTGTTTAGTTCAAACAAAATTCAATGGTGTTGACAGTATCTTAAGGAAAATTATGTAGTCTTGATAAAACGTATTGTTATTTGCAGGGGCTTACTGACGATATAGATGATAGTATCTGTAGGCACCAGATTTTGTGTGTCTTTCAGTCCAACTGTTGTCCATAAAAGTCCTTATTTATTATACATGTCCTCCCTCCCCCCTCTATCTGATCAGCCTGGTACGATCTTAGTTTGTGTGTCAGACATTACTTTGCGGAAAACCTTTGTTATAAATTTACTATTAGTCTTACCTAACTACAGTTAAACGGTACTAGGTACAATGTATGAAACACGTGTCTGTGTGTCTACTGGTTATGACATCACACTTATATTACAGCGTAAGAAGTGACATAAATGTTTAACTTAAAAAATTAATATTCTTTTGTAGTACAAAAAAATTTGAAACTTAAATTCTTAGTCGAGGACCTTCATCTACAAGCAACCCTGACTGCTGTATCAGGTCATACTTATATAAAAATACATTGCCATCGGGACCAAAGCCATATGTAAATTTTCAACTTCATGTTCTAATTTAGCTTGCAAGATTTGGACCAAAAATATTTACAATAATAACACTTAGAATCGCAAACGCTGTGCATAATTTGGTTGAATGGTTCAAGTTATACGAAAATATCGTAGGTATGGCTGACTTGCTCTAAATATTATCATTATCTTTGAGTATACTGTATAGTTGCTACCTACATTGAAATGAATAGGTATCTCAATGAATTACGGATGGATGATGAAACTAGTAGAGACCGACTCCCAATATGGATCATAGATACGAAATTACGTAATGTGAATAAAATGTGAGCGCAAAGAAGTATTATGTTATGAAATTTTAAAGGGCTGAATAATTATATATAATATTTTTTTATTATCTACATTCATTCACAAACATTTTCCTACAATATCTTACTTAACCTACAATAGATAAAGCGCTTCATATACTCGATATTACATAAAATTAATGTATGTCATAATGAGTATGCTTTTTCAGTTATCGATAAATAATAACGTAGTGAAAAACGTGCCTTTTTTTTGAATACGCAAATTTTTAAGGAGTACTACAATAATAGGTTATAACAACATTATATATATCTGGGGTAACTACCCCGGATCCTACTTAGTAGTGTAGTACTTTCGATATCAGTTTAAAGCTTTTTGATATCTGTGATAGTTACAGAATAATCACCTGTGCACACTTATCGATTACACCCCGTACATATTCTAGTCAAGGGTTTCCAAGTTATGCTACGGATAACGCCAGATACGTCGGTGAGGACTATCGTACATAGTATCCCTTTCACGAACTGTTGTTCATAAACACTTATCATCAACTAGCACGTGAGTAGAAACATGATTCATATCTAGATTGTGTTCGTGTAACTGTTTATAGATATCAGCTAGTAGATTAGAAGGTAAATTATCTTCAATATTACATGCGCAATTAGCTATTCTTAGATCACATGACATCACGCAAATAAAGAGGCCCTTTCTTCCTGACACGGCACACTTATTGAATTGACCCCACCGATTATTGTTGTGAGAAAAACATAAGTGACGCTTCCGTTTTATCTGTTGTTGTTACAAGAAATACTGGCCACAGTTCGAAGTTACAAGAACTGTTTGTTAAAAAATAACAAGGCTATTTTCGTCGCGTACCTACTTACGATATAGATTAAACTAATCTTGATCGTGCATTGACATTCACAAGTTCATACGAGTGAAGTATGATGTAATCTAATGATAAAAATTTCAGCTCCCCACTAAGTGTGAGTTTCAGTTGGCATTTTTAATATTTAATTAGATCACGAATACGACTAATTAATTATGACCGTACGGGTATTTTTACAAGCTTTTATCGAGCATTAACTGTCCGGTCAATGGCTGTATCTAAACAAATGTTCTAAGTTAAAATTGACCAACTTCCAAATGTGAAATTTTGTATTATGTAAATCGGACGACAATGCAATATAATGGTGTCACAGACGCAGGAAATTCTGAAATAAAAAGACGTAGCCCGATCGACTTGATACTCGTTTGATTTATCCTCTGTAAAAATATATTTTATTTTTTAATTTCTTAAAGCCTAAGGTTAATAGCTCGATTAAACATTTTTATGGAGTATTGGTTCGCATCACTAAGTGGATGGTAATCTGTGGCTTCGAATCAACATGAATAAGTTACCTATGCCCTAAGACGTAACACTTTAAACCCCTGTCTCGGCGCCTTTAACCTTGCGAAATTAAAATCTGGAACTTTTTACAATCTGACAAATCTTGGTGAAAGTAATACAAAATTAAAAACAATTCCACTTCGTATCATGATCTATCGTAATTGCCATTACATAATTAGATCAAGCTCTCAGACAATATAAGATTTTAAAAATTTTTTCACTATCTAGATAACGTTAAAAATACTGAATGTTTCAAAAGTCGTCACCGATTAGGTAAGTATAAAATAATGTATATTTTCTATCAATATTATATAAGGGTAAATTGTATGATTTCCATAAACAATGCTCTACAAAAATTGTCTATGGTCTGTGTAAAGTAGGCGGGACGGGACTCAAACCGCGATCAACTAATTTGTACGTGAAACGTCCGCGCGGCCGATATCGCGACTTTAGTACTGTGCTATGTGATTTCAACCACGTTATGCAATTCATTACAACCCATGAATCAAGCCATTATAGAACCAAGCATTACAGTACCTGAATCTGTTTTTTTTTTTATAGAAACATGTTATATAAATACGTAACATACATTACTTTTTATGGAATACATGCAGTTTTAGTTGAAAAGATTTACTTATAACTACTTACTTAATTAGTTAAAGTTACACTTCATTAAACTTTGTTAGACTTTGCAAGCACAAGAAAATAAAATTTCCCTGTTGCCAAGTGCTCATATTCGCGTAGAACTTATCATATAGTACTTATCATATTTCCAAGCAATCACATGACGTTATCAGTCGTTTCTTTATTTTGTTTAATTTTAGGTAATTTTGCTGGATTATTCAACTGATATGGCGAGGACGTGAGGTTAACGGGCGTCGCAGTGACGAAATATGTATCATAAAACATATGAGACGTTAAAAAATTATGTCATAGTCGACGAACGCACTCTTAGTCGCGGTGAGAATTGAGACGAATCCTTAAAAGAGAATATTCGCAGCATAACTTCAATACTTTGTTATTCGGGAAAGTGCATCTTATAGAGGACTTTTATATAGACTCTACCTCCAAGACTTTGATTTGGACGCAAGGATAAATAAAAGTCTTTTAGGGATCTCGCGTAGATACTATTAGTCCGATTATTGGAATAATAACATGTTAGATACAGTGTGCTTTAAACGAATTAATCCAGCGTTTAATCCCGAGAATATAAATTATACGTCCTTTTAAACTACGGAATAGTTAAGTTTAAGTTAACTACGACCAAACTAAGTTCTTATTATATTAAGTAGATTTTCATAGATGTAGATTAATGCGTCAAGTAGTCACATACTTGGAATACTAGTGGCTAAGATCTCGTATACTCTGACGCACCACCTTTAAATAAGTTAAACTAAAAATGTTACCTGAAACTGTTTGCTACCAGAAATCTTTACTACTTCAAAAAAGTATAGGTAACAGCAATTCTTAGATAATAATATTTAAATGTGTACGGAATTATACTGAATCGCAGTCTTCTGGAGGACCAGCCTACCTAAAATGACTTGGAAATGTTACATTGCAATCGGTAGTGAAAAAAAACTCTTAAGGACTAGGGTACTTATTTCCGTAGATATCTCCTCGCATTACATTACGTCCGCCCATTTCATATAGTCTGTGGTGAGCCATGACAGTTTTATCATCTTTTTAAATTGTAAATTCATTAGCAGTTTATCTGATATTGCTGGAGTGTTCCTCATCCAACCGTTGTTTGCCGTGGAATCTTCCCGCGCTGGCGATAACCCCATTTATCGGAGACAAGCACGAGACCGCTCTCTCATAGTTATTTTTAATCAGCATAGGATTATTATTGACATTTACTATCTCTCGCTGACGGAACACGTGCCGCTGGCGCCTTATCTATTTGGAATTCTCCAGTCAGGGTGCAATTGCCATAAATAACACTTGTTTGTTATGCTTTGCGCCACACCGATACAAGATAGATGTTTGAGTCAGCGGTATAACTTTCCATTCGAAGTTAACCTTTGTGGAGCGGAATGATACCGAGCTCGAACCGTTCCTACAATCAGTGGAACACACACGGCGGTTTCTTGACTACAAACACTTTGTAAACATAATGTTGGACTCTTACAAACGTTATGTACCTACCTCTTCTAAATAAAGTCGTATATTGTGCAAATGGCTTCTTAAACTGAAAAAGCATATTTTAATGATCTATCCGCACAAGACTTTTAGGACGACACAAACGACGACACTTAGTAACGACAGTGACCCACAAGACAGTTAAAGATAAAAATAAAAAGATTTTATTATTACCACGATTTTTTATTAATCTAAAAACCGTTTTTTTGTTATACCACAAATAGCATCTCCACATCAACTTTGGTATAGGCAAAAAAAATATTCAAGCTGCATGGTACATTTTTCCAAATGAAATATTTAAATGAAATTTAAAAACAAGCTTTAGTCTCGTTATTTTAATATAACAATTTTACTAAAAGGCTTTTTTTTTGTCAAAAGCAA
>DWPA01000124.1:0-32950 GCA_018251375.1 Calpodes ethlius
ATGGATCTTTTCACAGTAATGAGAGTAAATTCGCAGTAAAAAGTAGCCTATAGTATTCATCGCCGTCCCAACTATCTCCAAACTAAAAATCATACTATAGTGACGCTCGGTTGAGCCGTGAAAGAAGGACAAACAAACACACTTTCGCATTTATAATATAAGTATGGGTTTTAGTTATAATTGTTTTTTAAAGCATGTAAATCGGTTCCAGTTATCATTTGACAACATACATTAAATCAAGTCGCAGTCTGTCGAGCGACATAAAAGTTTCTATAGCTCGGCTAGACCAGTAACGTCTTACCCATTTCGCAATGAAGCAACGTGAAGTAGTGTGCTCTGGATTACATAGAACTCTGTATTATGTCATTAATAAATTGGAGCCAGTCTGAAACTGGAAAGATATCGATCGTAACGATGTAGTTTATCAATCTATCTTGTTCCGAAGATCAGGCTAGACAGAGATGCTTTATTGAATTGGAATGTTCAACGGGATGCTGACTGGGCCGGTGTGAAGCGATCGTTCTAAAAATAATCAGTATCTGAGTGAGTGTTTGTCCTACCTCAACACAAGACTGTGATTATGCTTCTGTTTCTCGCTTGTTGGGCGCCAAAAATAAACATGTGAGCAAATTCATTAGATTATTTCAACAGACGAATGAGAAAGAAGTTGTCAATATTACTCAACGGTTTTTAGTAGTTGCTTTTTATGTATCAATCACACTAAAGATCTGTTAATGTCATTTACGGACGTTCTCAATAATCGTATCTATCCGTAGTATCTGGATAAATGTTGTCAACTTTTGATAGTTGCTAGATAATTAAAGGTTTATCGATACGTAGGTTATTGGAAATGGCTAAAGTCGGAGGCATATTTCTACTCTTTGTCTACTTATTTTTAGAGTTTTGAACTTAATTAGACTTACAATAAGTGTTTTCTTTGATCAATTTTGCGTCCAATTACCCATCACGATCCACTCTACATAGTGCAAAAACCCAGATGAAGAACTCGAAACAGATGGAAGCTTATATCCAACATTACAATGACATTCACATTTAAATTACATCAATTATATCCCAGAGCGACGTTTATCGGATGAGCGAATTATAACAGAAACTTAAGTAGCGTTTATATAATAAAACTCCAGCAATTTCTTCATCAAAACATACCAATTTTGTCACATCCTGTCACGTTTACGTTGTTATCTCAGCTGGAGGACAACACGCGATCAGCATATGCTATCAATAACAGAGGTATTGATAAATATGATAACGATAAGAGTGAAATGGAACCAAGTGCAATTTATTATTACTTTCCACTAAATAATCAAACCGTAACTTGTTGGATTAGGATTTACGAAATGGGAATATGAGTATTCGTGACTTTTATACTTGAAATCTTTAGTGTTAAACTAAGTTCATCACTTTGGACTTAATTATTTTAATGATAGTCCTGACAAGGCTGAATATGAATATGGGAAATATCTTGTCAATTTAGAAGGTACTGAAATAAGTGAGAAACTGTGAATATACGGAAATAAGAAGGTTGCGAAGAGACGTCTAAGAAACAAGATGTTATTATTGTCTAGAATACAACGGCGAGGTTGTAAACCATGGAAAAAATTCTTAGGTATTTTCGTACCTCTTTGACGTCCCGGTTAAAAAGGTGTAAAATGATATTGATGTTGAAGTTGAAATTTATGAACTTTTTATGCAAGTACCCGAAGACCATGTTGAAGATCGACTTGATGGTAAGCAGCCGCCGAATCCTAAAGATATCAATAACGTTAAAGTTACTGACGAAGAAAGTAAGGAGTAGAAGAAAGAAGTAACTGGCTTTCAAGCCTCCAGGCGGAACACGATGAGTTAAGTGATTGACTGAAGCAAGAGCACGCTAGCCAGACGTGAAGTTTCTGATGTAACCCATGTTCATACGATACAGTGATGAGTTACATCAGGTCGCCGGTCTGTTTCATCAGCCTTTCAGACAAACCAAATAAAACACGGTGAAAAAATTTCCGGTAACTCGAAGGCCATTAATAACGTACAGATATCTTATCTAGGTAGTGTATTATCTGTTCTCTAATGAAACGGATATCGAGACTCGTAAACAAGTGTTTCAAATGGTCAGGATATTTCATTGACCATCGCGAATTGAGATCCTTGTTGAGTCACTGAGGTAATATTTTGCGGAAATCCTTTTGCTTAACAATACGTAACTGATAAAAAATTACTACTAAAGGAATTATGATTGATCGGATACTTATAGAGAATGCTCTTAGCATCAATTCCGGCTTTTGTAATACATTGAACTCAGTATTATATATTTCATATCAATTAGATAGTAATGACGATACAAGTTAGTACAATGTGTGACTCTTAGATTAGAAATAATTAGATATGACGTGAGTATATTCTATCTATAGATAGATTGTATTTTACATTCGCTCTGACTTCGAAATTCATATAAATGTAAATATTTCTTATAATAAATTTATTTTTAATTTATAAAACATAATTATTATTAATATTTAAGGTTCTACATTTCTAAATGTAATATTTATCGATACTATATCTCAATTTAGCCTTTTATTGAAAGAAAAGCTTAAAAAAGTTGCGTTTCCGGGTTCAAATTCTTAAAAACCCAATCACCAATAATCAATATCATAGCATATCTGAAGTTATTATTAAAATAGAATTATAAAAAATATTGTAAGATAACATTATCTTCTGTACGATTATCTCTGTGCGTCATCAGCAATACTGCGAATAACTTTGTTGATTACTACTTCGACGTAGAAAGGTCTTCTAAGATATGCCATTACATGTATTTTATAACTCTATGTGACCCGCCACTTAAAAACGCACCGCATGGTAAAAAGAACAACAGTAAACAGATCGTATATTCTATTCTATCATGGGTTGCTAAGCAACGCAATGTTTGGCTTCATGACATACAAAAAAACATACTAAAACGACGATCCGTTGAGCCGTGTAAGAAGGACAAGAAACAAACCCTTTAGCATTTATAATATGAGTATAAATACTATGTGAATAATATCTCCGAGGTTCAAGTAAATTTACCTGTTCTATTATGGAAATGACACAAATGTCAGAAATGGTATTGGTAACTTAGCAACTCTGTCATGAACAATCATTCTCACATTGTAACCCTTACCAATATGGTATTGGTGTAACTTTCCTTGCCCGCATTGTATTCAACGTTACTTGCTTCTGTCACTAAGATTTATTAAGGCCGCAGACCCCTATCAACAAACTAACCTTAAACATCTGTCTTCTATTCAAATCGTGAATGAAGAGATTACCTTTAATAGGCATACCCAGTTTTTGTTCCAGAGTGACACTGGCCAAAATGTTTAGCTTGGGGGACCGAAAATCTTTTTTGCTCGTAAACGCAACTAACGTGTCTAGTAGGTACAGGTAGGTTACTGGAGGACCCAAAAACAAGGGTCCAGAACTCTCTCCTCCCCCGTCCTTATCCCCTCAATACGCCCATGGATCCTCCTTCTACACGACTCTTCCATACTTGGACAATGCCTCATAGGGAAGAATTGTCCAATACATTCATTTATCTACGTACGTAGACTACGTAAACCAGTTCGGTTCTTCCGCTCCGATTAAAGCCTTAGATCGTTCACAATATACAGTTAAACACTTTATCTAGTTTATTGCGTAGATCCTACGCCGTCTGACTCACGCTGCGAGCGAATTCATCCGTCTAGAAAATAAATTCAATCGACACTGCGACGGTCCTATCCAGCTGTTACTTGGTTATAACTGGATCTATACTAATATTATAAACATGAAGGTGTGTTTGTTTGTTGGTCATTCCTTCACGGCGTAACGGAGCGTCTATTATGATTTTTTGTGTGGAGATAATCGGGAGGATGACGAATGGAATAGGCTACATTTTATTTAAAAAAACATCTAATTTCTATGGCAAATCAATTAAGATGTTTAGTTGAGCTAAATTAGAGAAAGTGATTAAAAACAAAACGTTGTCTAGCAACCAGTATTAGAATGGAATCGACAACTTCTTTATTTCTTGTCGTTCCACCACATGGACGAAGACGTGGATAGCATCTAGTAAGGAAATATATACGTTCAAATATCTGAACTACGTAGTTGAGATCGAAAGAAACCCAACATTAGTATGCCAAATAGCGATGTACGAAGTGCGAGCTTGAAGTGAATCACCTCGGTGCATTATTTTAAACGATTAACTTCTAGAAACACGCAACCCTCAAGTGTTACGCAGATTGCTTGCTTATTATTATTAATTTTGATTATTTTTTGATGCTGACCGTCCGTGGTTTTAAACACTTCGTCTTACGAGTTAAAACAGCATCATTAACACGATAAATAAATATGGATGTACGACGAAACATAGATTTAAAATGGTTTAGTTCTTACAAGTAATAACTGTCGTAGTTAAAGTGAAAGACCTGATAAATACTTGGCCTCCCTGCAGATTAACTAATCGACTTCTGAAGATATTATCTACGTCACCAAATTCCCAAAGTGGTCCACGACGAGCAGCAGGCGTCCACGGATAAATAAAATGAGATGTCTATAGGGGTCCACAATAATCAGATTTTAGTAGACTGTAACCTTTTAGTTGTGGTTTTCCATGAAATGAATAATTTATTTGCTTCCATGATTATTTTTTATAACAGAAGACATGTTTACACTCTCACAAATTATAACATTCCCTATGAACTTATACATTTTACAGACAGGGTCTACGGAAAACTAAGAAGCATACTAAAGGTGGACCCAGTCAAAAAAGTTTGGGAACCTCTGATCTGCATCAAATGTACGATTACAAAATAAGTAGCGTATTTCGTGTTAGTTATATTTGGAAGTAGGTTAACTTGAGCGACCTTCGTTGAGATCATTCTGTCAGTTTTTATGTTCGACATCGACACGTAGAAATCGGTTGCACCGAAGGCCGATCGCCCCACGTAACGTAGGGTTGCCAATCTTTCAATTTAAAAACATGATGTTATCGTTATTATCGAAATAATCTGCCGTTTATTATTTAAATAGCCATTGAAAGTGTTATTGATATTTCAATTCTTTTATTATAAATTATTATTTCAACAATGTTTTCTATTACAAACAAGGTCAGGTTACACAAAAATCTGTTACGTCACGTCGGACGGTGAAGAAATTCGAGGGACAAGTTTATTTTTCGATTTCGACCGCCAACCCTACGTTCAAACGTGTTAATAAAATGAACGATGCATAAAACAGATAATAAAAATTGGACCAATACGTGCGTGAAATCGTTTTGATTTCAATTTATAAAACAATCCAAATAACTAACAACAAGACTTGTTTGCTAACTTGTACGTCTTTGTAACGACACTGTTGTCACACTACAACAGTGCAACAATACAACAGTAGAGCACGAAATGTACGCACGCAATCACGATCGTGAACTTGCACGTATCGTGCGGAACGAATCGTGAAAAATACGGAACGTATACCGACGTGATTTATGACCGAACTGCTGGCGCTCACTCACCGAGAGAATTTTCCCGTGACGTTCGAACAGCTCAGATTCGAGCGTACGCATATTAGAATATTTTGTTAGGGAAAATGTTCGACGATCATAAAACATCAATACGACTCAACTGTTCCACGAAAGTCTTCTCGTCGCCTCTCAGAGTGTGAGGGTAGAGACCATTGTTCTCCATGCTGGCCAGATACGGAATGCTAATTTCACGCAAGCTTTGAAGCTCTATGAACTCTCAGGTGCTCAGGTTACTTCACGATGTTTTCCTTTACCGATGCAAGTAATAATTATATTTTTCATCAACTTCAAACTGCTAGGCTGTCATCACCATAGGCCAGGAATAGTTATGGTAAAGTTCCTCAGTGGAATCTTAAATGTTTATGGTATATGCATGCACTCGGTGTGGAAGCGCCCTTTTGTCGTGTTGGTTTGGCTTCTATTGTTATGCCCCTGCCACACTTGCGTTACGTTAGTGTCAATGCCAACACTCAAATGCTTAACTATATTAAGTTTACTTCCTGTTAATTCGTGTATTAAAGAATGCATTAATTAGTGCGCTAAACTAGCTAAATCTTCGTAGTGTGATTATCAGCGTGATAATTAATCTTTAATCTACATACAAATTAACGGGCATACAAATGTCTATAGAACTTCATTAATGTGTACGGAGATCATAAATCACAGAAACTTTTTTAACAGGCATCATTAAAAAATGAAAATTGTCAATTCAGAACAATAGTAGAGGTCTACTATCATATGAACATCCCAATATGAAGGCCACATCTGCGTTCTAACGCTCTAATATGGCCCACATTCTTAATTCAAAAGAGTCCTGTATTTCGAACAAACGGTATAACAACATCTCTCCTAGATTCCTGTAACAGATTTAGGTCGTTGTCCGACCCGCGGCTGCGCGACGAAAGTGACAGTACACTTCGGTGCTCTAATGAACTAGTGACGTGACGTCATCAGTCGCCGCGATATGAATCGCGCATTCATGACGTCACGTGTTATTTACGTTACAGTTTACATCGTAACACTTTTTATCGGCTAACAATAAATAACATTTAATGGGCGGGGTAGTTATCGAAGCTCGTTGTTTATTTGTGTTGTGTTATATTTGTATTTTAAATTGTACAATGATTTTAAAGTAAATTCTTTGTGATACGGGTACTCACGGCTGGTCACGTGACTAAAGTTCAGTACTATTAAATGGAAAGATGAAAATACTATTATAGTTTCTGTTGACAATGATCTTGAAATTCTGGTCATGACGCTGCATAAGAGGAAATGGTCCCAATTCATCTTACTATATTTGTCACTAATAAACATTGCTACTAAAAAAGTAAATAATTAAACTATATCTGAAAACATTTGTATCACAATATAAATAAAACATGGACTTTCTCTAAATTGTAACTGAATTACGTAAACCAAGGTGTAATTGCGCATTCGACCTCAACGGGACGGTCGGCCCGATCGACGAGGAAAACCGGGCGGAGGAGCTCGCTCGCGGGCAAACCCGTCCGCGCAAGGTCGGGCGCCGGCGACTGACCATGACATTGGACATTGGAGTTTGGGCGATTATTTGACCAGTTTACCCAAATGAAAACTCCAACCAATATTTACAACTGAAAAAACTATTGGATTATACGTCGCTTGAACGTTAGTCCATACTACGAATCGAATCACGCAGACTCTAATTCTCTTGTTGAAAATATTGTGCACAAACCATTGACGCTACCAAAATATTGTTTTATCACGTCTGTTCGAAAAGACCTGCTTAGTTTCCTTTCTTGCTTTCTTGCTTATGGACTAAATATATATTTTTTTATCCTCAGCGATAAAAAGTGATTTGAATTTAGAATGTGTATTATTTGTAGTAGAAGTTCCAGTCACCAAATATATCGATCACACACATTGTATGAACAAGTTACAGGATAAAAATTAAACTCGTGTAAATTCCATTTTCATTAAATTCATAGTCAAATTAAAATAAAAAAGGGGAGTAATAAGACTATAACTATATGACTTAATTATACTACATACTACACTACATTTTAACATGAAGTAATGTCCTTTGAATCCCTCTCCGCGCTTAGGATTCTACTTTAGAATCTCTAGCATAGCAAAGCTCTATACTTGGGATTCTACCCCAGAATCCTTCGTTCTGCTCGGGGTTCAGAAAACAATCGCCATAAATGTAGTGGTTCGTAAATAATTCACTATTATTCAAAGATGCTAGGAAAATAACTTTGTACCTATAGATTTTTATATGATTGTGTACTTTATCAGACTATGGTTTATAATTTTATATAAAAAAAATCACAAAATGAGTCGTAAATAAGTCATTACAATGTTAAGGAAAATCACACCAAGTAAATTACTACTAAAGTTTTCCATTTGACGATATATATTCTCAATAAAGCGATTATAACTTTTCTTCGCGATTATATTTAACTTTTAATAAACAGGGCCGGACTTCAATATCCAATTTAAATATATTCAGATTCAAACGCGAACTCAGGAAAACGTTTATAAAAAAATAATAATTCTCATCGTGACTCTTATCATTGCGACAAAAGAAATAAGTACGTTATTGTGAACCAATTTAAAGGCAATTTACTTTTTATTGGCTTCCTCGGAAATACTAACAATGATAATCACAGAGCTTAATACGAACCGAACCAATTGAGGGAGGAATGACACGTAATATATGATGTAAGTAAGATCCTTGTTCTGTATCTGTAAATGTCAACAAAAACATTTCATATCTTATTACAAATGTATTTTTAGAATTTCTATTGTTCGAGTTAAATAAGTCTGTGGATTGAGGTAACAAATTGTCAATTACATTGATTTATGTAGACGTTTTCTCATACTTAATTAGTACCGGGCTAGGATTTTCCTGTAGCGTATTATTAAAAAGATATAAAGATGTTAACACGTTAAAGTGCCTCCTTTTTACGCTATTCGGATGTTTATAATGTGCCCGAGTGAACCTACAGTTTTATATTTAGGTTAAAGGCCACCAATGCATTAGTCTTGGAATTTAGTTGTGCAAATATCACGGCTCGAATTTTGCTTACTTTTCGCTTCAACTGCTTACAATTATAATATAACCTTGATATGTTCTTCATTCCATTTATCACGACATAAACATACGACTTGCAGAAAGACATGTCATTATCTTTCGCAATTTGAAAGTTTTATAAAGATTGACGACAATTGTACATTGTTTATAATTTTTTTCGAAAACATAGTTGAGGCTAACTCATCTTTATAGCTCCACTCACACAGAGCAGTTTATCGTAACAACATTATGATAGATTGAGCCAAAAGACTGTATAAATAGTAATCAGGACTAACCGGTAGAAGATAAGACTTCATTACATAACAAGCAAACAAGTGTTACGAATATTTTATTATCTGGTTACGTAAATTAATTTTAAGAAGAATGTCAGATGCAAATCAGTTTCTCACAATATATTTTTATTGTTGCAGAGCGAGTCGAGCTACACCTCTTCGGAAGAGGGCTGTGGTGGCGGTGAACGCCACGCCGTGCTTAGCTACGAGCAAGTGCGGCGACTGAATGACGTGATGGATGAAGTGGTTGCCATACACGGGCGCGGTAATTTCCCCACTCTTCACATACGGCTGCGAGAGCTGGTCGCCGGAGTTCGTGCGCGCCTCGAAGCCTCCCAGAGCACTGGAGGCGCGGGCATCACGGTCCGCGACGTGCGTCTCAACGGCGGCGCCGCCAGTCACGTGCTGGCCGACCGCCCGCAACCGTACTCCGACATCGACCTCATCTTCACTGCGGAACTACCAACCGCTCGCCATTGCGATCGCGTCAAAGCCGCAGTCCTCGGACATCTCTCCACTCTCCTCCCCGCCGCGACGCCACGTCGCCGTGCATCTCCGGCCGGCCTCAAGGAAGCTTACGTCTCCAAAATGGTGCGCGTTAACTCTGACGGCGACCGCTGGTCGCTCATTTCACTCGGCAACTCTCGCGGACATAAGTCCGTGGAGCTCAAATTCGTAGATACTATGCGCCGTCAGTTCGAGTTTTCTGTTGATTCATTCCAAATAGCTCTGGATTCGTTGCTCGCATTCCACGAATGCGCCCAGTTGCCGATCGGTGAGAACTTCTATCCGACTGTCGTGGGTGAATCTGTATATGGAGACTTCAGTGAGGCACTTCACCATCTAGCCGAGAAACTAATTGCGACTCGGCAACCTGAGGAAATTCGCGGCGGTGGTCTGCTAAAATACTGCGCGTTACTGGCCAAGGCCTACCGACCGGCCCGACCGGATAAGATAAAGATTCTGGAGCGATACATGTGCTCGAGATTCTTCATAGACTTCCCAGAGCTCGGACAGCAACGCGCCAAGCTTGAGGCATATCTAAGAAACCATTTCGTGGGCCGTGAAGAGGAGGCGCTTAAACACAGGTAATTAATGATTACGCATTTACAATAAATTCTTCATGTTAGTTTGTAACCATCAGCAGCTGTCTTGTGGCAGATGCCGTAGACGTTTACGTAATGCGGTAAAGGGTAAATCGCGCGTGTCTACGACGAGTGATTTTGTCCTTCATTTCAGTCACGTCTCGTTGTATTGGTTTTCCCCATACGAACGAACACGCACTGGAGAACATAAATATGTAGATGTAGTTCGAAACACCATGCATTGTTAAATTTGATGATCGTTGAAAAATCGTAAAGATACTTTCAATAAATTTAATCTATCTACGTACACAATCCTTACGTAAATGCGCATTTCGAGGTTGACACAGCTGTGGCAACTAACTACTTTTGGTACGGACAGTAACCAACTACCTATCAAATTCGCACGCCAGGAAGAACGGCGCAACAGATTTAATCGTAGTAATAATATTTTATTTAATGTAATTAGTATTTCTGTATAGTTTGAATGGATATCTCTTTATTTTATAAGAATTTTAAACAATTTAGCTTATATGTATGATTTATTGTAGGTACCTGACGCTTCTGCACGGTGTGGTGCGAGAGTCGACCGTGTGCCTGATGGGGCACGAACGGCGGCAAACGCTGGCACTGATCGAAGCGTTGGCATGCCGCGAGCTGTGCGCGCGCGCTCCTCTCATGCTGCCCGTGGCACTGTCACCGCCGGCTGGCTACTACGTGTGTGTGTGCGCCGCCTGCGCCTATCCCACCTGCGCATGCGCCGCCTGCTGCGACTGTTGCCGGCCCGCGCTCTGCCCAGCGTGACCCTCCTGCGCACTCGATCTTACCTTCCTTATCGATCGACGATGAATTTAGTGCCAAATGTATATAATATTGATAAATATATGTATGATTCGACGCTGTCCCGTAGGATTGTACATAGTAGGATTTCGCGCTTTGTTTCTCTCGGATCTGTTAACGTGTTGCGGTTGTCGAGGAGACAACCTACTGCGTCAATTGGATGTTGCTCACACGACACTGATCAATTCTCGTCAATTTGCGGTGCGGCGACGCGTCGATCGTTCCCCGAGCGCACGCCGAGTGCCGTCTGACCTACACCGCACTGAAGGCTGGCTCGCTCCTTCTAACTCACACGCTGCAATTCTTCTATTTGCCAATTATTTTATTCAAGACACTAATTATCTAGGTGTATGATAACGATGAAAGTATATAACAGCAAGCTAAGGATGATCAATGCGTGGAGGTAATTTCTAGTCGTACTCCTTTCGTGTTGATAAGTTAATATGTTAGCAGTACGAAAATTATTGTTCACGATACCATGGACGCGACGTTAGGAAGTAAGCCCGAGTCGATGGTCTGCCTATAAAAAGACTAGTTAGTTATTTTTAAGCTATGTATGTAAAAATTGTCTCCATAAATATAGTGGCATGTCTCTCTCCGTAAAATCCACGGAATATGTAACGCAGTGAGATGATTTGAAAGCTACCAACGAAGGATAATTAGATTGAAAGAAATAATTCACTGTCTCGCATTGAATCCAACACTAAAAGATAGAATGCCGGTAGTTTTTTAATAAACCAAGTCCGGCCCTGTCCGATGGCCTTCGAAATGCAAATAATTCCGTTCTGTCATATTTTTAAAGTACGTATTTGTGATCGTGAACAAGTAACAAGTTACACTCAGACGCGCAGATAGGTATAAACGTGTCGCGGCGTCAGGCGTCGTTTTCGTTACAAAGGTCAGATAAAAGGTCCCGCGTCTTAAAGAGGGATATAAAAAGCTATTTTACTATTGTATTTATTAACCTGAAAGATTGTATGTATACATTAAAATTTATCATTCGTGATCGCTCTAGTATTGTATACGGCTTGGAGTGCAAAGTAACAAATTAAGACAAATATAAACGATAAAAAAAACTATAAAACCACAAAAAAATATACTAAGGTGTGTACAATATTAAAGTTCTCTCTTTTTAATAATAAACACCATATATAATGAATATTTTAAGAACGTTTACAAGTAGTGAAGTCATAGTAACAGAGTACTTAGGGAAATGTTTTTGTTTTAATTTTTAAAAGTCTTAATAAAACAGTAGATGGTATGAAAAAAAATGTGATTTACTTGTTGTAGAGTTAATCTAATGTTGTCGATGAATATTATTCTTGCATAACATTATTGTGTAGTTAATTCAATAGAGAGATATATTATTATTGTTGTATTTTAACGATGTAGTTATACGAATGGTGTAAACAGTGTCCGGCCAATGCAGCATGTCTTATACATAAATCGCCAACGCATATTAAAGTTATAACTTTATGCGTCGTATGGTTTTAATACTTAGTGTTTTCTTCTAAGCTGTTTATCCGAAGTGTCGAGTACAATTCACTTTTAGTAATTTTAAACTTCGGTACAATGAACGATTTTATGAACGAATTTTTCAACTTGCTCACTATCGAACCAAAATTTTAGATCTCATTTTTATTAGCCTCTTGAAATGTTTATTGGAAATTTTGATTTCACAATAGGTACGTTGGCTGTTCCGTACGTTGTTTTATTAGAATATTGTTCGGACTAAAGTTGTCGTGGTCTAGCTGCTTTCCACCCATACTATTGTTATGCGGATCTGTGAAACGGATGTTATTGTTGTTTAAGAGATTTATAATATACCCATTGCTTTTAATAAACTTTACGATCTAATTGAACTACGGTATTTTATATATAGCAAAACAAAGACTTCTTATCTATCTGTTTATCTTATAATATTATCTAAATTGTTATCGTGTAGCAGTAAGAGATTTCGAAAGACATTTATGAGAAGTTAGATGAAGCAAATTGTTTTATGGATATGGGCGGAATGCAGCACAAATCCATTTAAAAATATAATTGATCTAAATTGTATTATACCACATTGATGACGTAAGTGTCTGTACTTAGTTATAAATGAAGTACATAATGTAGCTAACGGACTTAAACTATATTCCATTTTAAATAAGATTGTAAGATTATTATCACTAGTGTTAGTCCTCGCTGTATCGCGTTGAGCGTCTAAGTTGTGATTTGTGGTCTTTTCGATACTTGAATATCTTCCTTCCTTCAATTTCACTTCTATGAAAGGACTAACTATTGAAAACTAGACGAACACAACAAGTTTTAAGATTGTTTATTGGCCTAAATCTGAGTCTCGTAAAATATTTTGATTTTAAATGAACAAGTAATCCAATAATTAAATGTAATACATTGACTTCTTATTTGTTGAGTTCAGTGAGTCCTTTCTACTGTGATTGATATAAAATGTACCTATCAGCTATTGGCGTAACATTATCTGTCGAGATCTACCTCCTTCAACTTGAAGTCCGTATAAGAGTGTGTATTTTGCGATTGTTCCCTTTTAACGGTACTTATGTATGTACGTTGAATAAAGATTTATTTTGACTAGCTATGCATTTAAAATTATTTAAAATATATTATTGTTATAGTTGTATGTTACTAGTTATACATAAAATTTTACGAAGTATATTTTATAGTGTTGCAGTTATCGGTAGTCGTAATAACGAGCATATAACAACAGTAGGACATTTCACGTCTAAATGTTTAATTACGATGACACGTTAATCCATAGCTGGTCAGCATAGATTTTTATATTTTCTATATAGGGTACTTTAAAATGTACAAAAATTTAGAGGCAAGTATTATTACTCGAAAATAACATTTAGACTTGACCAGAAGCCTAGTCAAGGTTGTATTATGATGAATCAGACTAAGAGTAACTTGGCCTAACTAGCTCTTCCAGAATTTTATTGTGTCAAATCACTGTCAGTAATTATGTTAAATTTTGAGCCGTTGTAAATTGTTTATTCGGAGAGACATTGCATTACATAATAGCATAAGGTTTTATTTTTCTATAGTTACCATCAGTTTTCAGCTAGCCTTATTTTAATTGTTAGTTTTTTATTTCTATTTTTGAGCACTGGTCAATGGCGCTTGTGTGCTTCGGTAAAGTATACAGTCTTTGTTAAATGCATGAACTAGATTCTCCATGAGCTGGGTGACCTTATGGGTCCTAATGACCAAAAACGTCATTACTTTAAAAATCGTGAATGATTTTTTCACGAATTCTGAGCAAAATGTAATTTAATGTAATATTTTTGTGTTTACGGGGATTTTTTACCTTATATTAGAATATATCACAAAATTATATAAACAAAAAGCATTTATATATCGAATCTTGTCTTTTGTATCGAAATAATACTGCACGTAAGTTAAGTGCACTTCTAATGTCGTTTACAGAAATCGTAGGTGGGTGTGTGTATGTCAATATATTTTGTAAATGCAAGCTATATTTATAGGTTACGTTTAGTTTTGTAGCAGTGAAAAAGTCAGTTTAAATTTATTTGGTATATCTATAGGTGTAATGTATTCAAAGTTGTAAAAGCATACAAGCGCCCGAAAGCGTAGTTTTCAGAATCTGGGCGAAAATAAGCAATAGCGATTGGACATTGCAATAATTAATGTTTGTTAAAGAACGGAAAAGGTGAGCGTGCATCTCGGAGGTTTTTCAATTGTAGGCAGTATCGTTGCACGTAGATGGACTTTCTGATTTCTAAACATTCACGTTCGCGTCGCGAAGGTGACCCTGTAAATTTTTATTACTTTTATAACAAAATTATTTAAAGCGATGACTTGATTTTGGGACGCGATTTCATTTAACCAAAATGAAAGACGCGAAATACAATAAATAAATCGTTTATTTGTTGATTTGCCTGTAACGGTCATCGTTTACAAATATTGCAGTATGGTTACCCAAAACTTGGGGACTGTTTGATCCAGTTACGCGGAGTTACCTCGCGCTGTCCACAATCACTGTAGACTTTTGCAATGTGAATCGCTGGTGCTCGTCGCCAGGTCGAGACGCGCTCGTCGCGAGCCCGCTCATATGTTACAAGCGTGGCCACGACAAACCGACTCTCTAGATTAAGGTTTGCTAGAACATAACGCCTTACGTTGTATAAGCTTAATTAATAGGTTTTATGAAATATATTTACATTTATAATTTTTTTCTCTTCCAAGTTGCCTGTTTGATAACGAGCGCCCGCGCTGTTGTTGGGTTACATAATGATTACTATATATTTGTGAGGAGTTTTAAGCTATTGTAAATTTTACAGAAAACTAAATAAAAAATGTTGTGAAAATAAATTATAAAAAAGTGATAAACAGTGACGTGCGTGTTTATTTTATTATTCCTCGAGCGGCGTGGGGACTGTGGACTGTGGACTGTGGGCGGAGCGACTACAAATATCGACAGAGCTGTCGTTTCGTAAAACAACATCAGAATTTCAAATTATACGCTTCGAGTTACAGTCCTCTACTATAACCCAACACACTCATTGAATAAATAAGACTCATGTTACACGCTTAATTTTACACCGCTTAATTTTTTTATTGAGTTAGAAAAAGTAATCGACTTTATTGTGTCTGGGAGTTAAGAGCCACCTGAATAGTTCCCCGGTGTCGACCGTGAATTGGAGTCTTTGTGACACTAATATGTTGGTGTACTTGCCGATGAGTAGCTTGCCGGCTGCTTATGTAAAAGTTTCCATTCGAAAGACGCGAACAAGTAATCATATGACTTTCGAGTGGGAACTTTTAAACATTCGGGTTGGCCACTACAACCTACATCCAATATCTATTACAACAACTGAATGGGTACACACAAATGTACCAAATATTGTCTACGGCATAGTTTAAAGATGTCTTGCGGAGTTTCTTACCGCCACAATTTTTCCTTTCTCAAACGATTTATACATATATGAACATAATAATGTAAATTTTATTTGATGTGTCCTCCAAACGTCAGCTACAAAGGGGAAATCTTGTGTGGAAATGAGCGATTACAACATTTCTCGTTGAATAACTTAATACCTACGCGTCCTACTGTGTGTAATAACACATAATTATTTGTATGATGGTGAACTACATGTCCGCCATTATTCTACTGTTAATTATAAGCAGTTACCCTCGATAATAACATGGTTCAACAGTTTCTCCGATATAATTACAATATTTATGCGTAAACTGACTAACGCAGCGAAAACATCACTTGTTTATAATAAAATTATAATTTATATACAGTACAAACATTATTATGAATATGTGTTCACTATGCTCAGAGATAAGTCCGATCGTTATTTAATTTGGTAGATACATATAATTATTTTTAGATGTTTTGCATGACGTGCTTTTGTCATCAACTACACGAACAGTCCTCCGTCCACAGTCCTCTTACTAAAGACTAATAACAATTTGTATTAGCACCTAAAAGGACTTACTAACTGCAGTCCTTCCAGTACTATTGAAGGTATGACAATACGTCTACAGGTGGCTGAGAGTAGCGGCACTGCAGTCTAATTTCCTATCCTTATCACATAAAAATTACCAGTAAATATAATGGTATACATGAAATTCCCCACCTTTACTTCTCAGAAATAAAATACATTTGAAGCCTATCGTTAAATGTGCATATTATACGATAATTTTATTGTAGATGACAGCAATTGCAATAAATGGGTATTTATTAATATTCAATGTGAGCAGAAATTACTTTTAAAAGGAGGAAAAATGTTATTTACTGAGAAAATACAAATATAAAGTACCAGGAAAATATTGATAAGGACGGTACCAATGAAATTTTGGTGTCTAGTATTTCATTGTTTTTAACCGAATATTTTTATAAGCACATTATATTGCACTTATTTCCGTTACAAAATCTAAGCAGCTCCGAAATAATAAACGGCAAGAAACTCCTAAGAAGATTTGTGTCTGCTGAGTTCCAGAAAATACTTGTTATGGATAAGTATAAAACTAATGTCCAGGAACTATTATATTTTAAATAATTATCCAGATTATGAATATCGCGATACTTTGACATCTACACTATTAACGTAGTAATCAAGGTGTCAGAAATTGTAGTACAATAGTTATAACTGTAGCCCTGACTAGGGTTGCCAGATGCAGCTAGTTATAATATTATATGTAAATGGTAAAAATAAAAAAACACATTCATAGAATTTTATATTGACTCTCATGTTGAAATTAACTGTAGCTGTTAGCTACCTCCCACTGTAAGCTTCAGTAACACCAAAAGCAACATGGATGCGTTGCCGCTCACAAAATAAGAGAAAAATGAAATAAAAAAAAGTAAATAAATAAATAGAAGAATGAAAGACCTGACTCTCAAGCCTCCAGCCGGACACAAGCAAGAGATTTAAATATTTTTGGAGAACTTTAAAGATTAGCAACTAAATACCGAACGGGCCATTAAAAATCGATTAGGTTGCAACCCTGGCGAGTGAGCGTGGGTATTAGGGCACAGCGTTGTAATTACCAAAGATTAAAGTAATTAAAACTGGGACTACATAACCCGCGACTTGGAAGTCCGCGAGTCATCTCATCTCGTTATGACTCCCATATATATTTTAAATCTACACGTCGCGGGCGCGGCGCTCTATTAGATAATTACTGCATTATATAATAAACGATAAAGCAGTCTAATTAGTAATGCAGCGAAGTGAAGCTAGAGGTATTTGGTTTGATTTCCGGCCGGGGCAAACATATATTTGACAGATGTTTTCAGGTCTTGGGTGTTAGTGCTGTCTAATTGTTTTTACTTTACTAACCGCAACATAGAGACCCGAGAACCTAGAGCGAGAGTATAGAGAGTATAGACGATTATTATTTAGCATAAAATTGTACGTGTCTTTCAACTGTCTGTTAAATAAAACGGTGTCCGGTCAGTTCTTAAAAACAGCAGTATAATAAATTTATTAAAACGAGTAAAATTTGAATGTTTACTATATTACATGAAATCTACTCGAAATCTTAATTTTCATAATAAGAATAATAAAATATAATATTTATAATAAAAAAACTAATTCAATCATTCCCAAGTGACGTGACACGGAACAGCGTTGATGATTTCTCCCATTATTTCTCATAAAATTCTCTATAATTCTCCGAAATATGCTATATAGAATGCATAGAAGCCACTAACACATGGACGCTAAGAGGCCAGTTGACGTCACATCTCTATTTCGTAAGTAGATTTAAGCAGGCTCGGCTAACGGTTGACCTAAATACAATCATGCAACACTCTGGCGCCGCCTGGCCGTGCCTGGGACGCGCTGGGGTCGGGAACCTGTCACCGGAGAAACAACAGGAAAAAAATTAAGTATCGAAACATTTTATAATTCTATACCTAAGGAAAACATTGAATGATTCTGCCGCATCGCTGTCCTAGCGCGTTAATTAACGTGCTATAAATTACATTGTACAGAAATGGTCAATAGTTTAACGCACTAATTATTAGGAAATATTAATTCGTATAATGTAAAGTAGAACTATAAGGTACATAGTTAAACTTCATTTTAACGCGCAAAGTAAGGAGCAGTGAGGCACAGTCCTTTACACTGACGTTAACGAAGATATAATAGCTACCTACAGGTTACAATATAAAATCTTATGAAATCAATGTGATGTGTTAAATTCTTATAAAAATCCATTTTAATGGAAATTTTAATTATCTTTAGATAATTATCATTGACTTCAAGATAATTATCAAGCGGATATATTTTGATTTCTATCACTCGATTCTTTCGAACTGCATCAACTGTTTCATGATACGTAAACATTAAAGATAAATTAACATTACGTAAACCGAATACTTGACATCAATCTCTTTTTAACTGATCCACTGTTAGGTTTGGGTTTACCTTATAATGTGAAGAGTATAGGTCATAGTCCACCACGCTCGACATATGCAGATTGGTAGACTTCACATAACGTTAAGAACATCATGGGCAGATATTAGGTATGCAGGTTTCCTCACAATGTTTTCTTGCATTGCAGCAAGTGATGAGTAAACTATTACTGTCCATGGATTTGACTTCTGAATCCTAATTCTAGTTATGCGGAAACAGTTAATAAGACTTGCGTAAATCAAAGAAACATTACAAGTAAGTATGTTATTATATAAGACTTCAGTTCTAAAGACGCGGCCGGCTCAGACTATGTTTTTTTTATAAATTTTAGTGTAGATACATTTTTACTGTACGAGGGTTTCGAACTCCTCCAACCTAAATCAGAACAGGGCCTACAGTTTGTCACAAGACCAGAGAATGCGCTGATTTGAATTTCATTACAATTTTCCATCATTGTATGTTGAAACAACGACGATTAGTTATCAGCAGAGAATCTGTTTTTGTCGTGACCCAGCCAGGTCTGCATTGACGTTGGTGTCAACGGTAAAGCCTGATTGTGTTTTAATTAATGCGTTAAATGCTTAGTTCATTAATGAAGTTCCATGCAAATTTCAAGTTAATTTGTGTACCGATTAAGGCGTTACTTAGCGGACTAAACAATTGCCCTTATTTGCGAAGTGTTATTGTAAGCGTGGTATTTAATGTGTAAGGACCCAGTAAACTGTGTGTGTGTAAGTGTGACATAAAGAGTAAAAAAATATATTTTAAGAAGACTGTACTGTAGTAATGTTAAGATCTTAAATCATTCTATTCCCAGAAAAACCCATGTCAGCTACTAACCTCATAAAACGCTGCCTGTGTTGGTTATTAAATGAAATAAAACCTATTTGAGTATTCCTAAAGCGAACATTGAACCTGAACTAAATATAAGCCCGTTAAAATATGGAGTCTGTGGCCTAAATACAAGATTATTCGGTTTATGTCAACCGTTACCCTGTTTCAGAACATACAAACAACCGGATCAATACTTAATCGCAGTTAAAACCGTTCAAAATTTTAATTTTGGTTAATTGTTATTCGCGTTCTTACATGCGTCGTTAAAGAGTAAAGAGATTCAATAATGTTAGATATGTAAGTGGGGTGAGGTCCGCGGTGAGGTCGCATGGCGTCGCACAGGGCTGGCTTCACGTGAACCCCGTTACGTGGGCTCCTCCTGCCAACGAACCCGTTGAAAAAAAGGAAGAAATAATATTGTTAATCGTACCTATGAGTTAACAGAAACCCAAGTGTTAGTCAATACTTTTTCATGGATTTCGGCAAATTTGCTAGTATTATTGTCATCATCATCACAACCGATAACTGTACAATGGCTGACCTCGGGACTCCTGATATAACGTAAGGGGTACAAGCCATAATCCACCACGTTGGCCAAGTGCGGATTGGTACACTTCACACACTTTCCAGAATATTATGGAGAAGTCTTGGGTGTGCAGGAAATCTGATATTTTACTTCACCGAAGCAAATGATAATTAACTTGTAATACGCACATAACTTTTTGTAAACTAGACTTGCGTGCAAGATTTGAACTCAAGCCCTCAAGCCGCCAAGACCCGATCACTAGGCTATCATGGCTTACTAATGCACTAGTCGCAAATTTGCGACAAACCACGATAAAGTCAACTTTGGAGCGAAATACGTGTTTTCGCTATGTATGTAGGTAGTTATACTATATTAATTTATTGTAGTGAATACACATATCGTCATACAATACATTTTAATCGCAGATTATTACCAAATAGTGTAATATTAACTTAGAAAAAAAATAATACACAGTTCAACAATAACCGCTCACTTTTATGGAGACGAATCTCTTACTAATATTTTTCGAATCCCCGTCGCCCATGGACTTGTCGCCATTACTTCTGATGTATTATAGTATAATTTCGATGGGAAATTAAACTGGATGGTGCAAACGCCTGCGCCTCACGCCAGGAGAGACCGTTCACAATGACCTTGTCCTTTATTCAGTAGGAGCACTGCAAGTGAGAGATATCTCGGTATATATAAAGGTATTTATAATCAAAATTTAAGCAAACAGATTACCGATTTCAGAGAAATATTCATCAAAAATAACCACTTGAAATTATCATTGTCTTCGTCAAACAACAAAAAAAAATTAAGAAGGTGGAAGAATATCTATTCAAGTAAAAAAAAATCAAATCGGCTGACAAATGACGCAGTTCAGAAGTAACAGACGTAAAATGCACAACCAAATTGAGGATCAAGAAGAACGTCCTTCAGGGAGTCAGTAAAAACCTAAAGAATTCAAGTATGATTTTGTGACATTATCACATCGCTAACGCATTTAAAATAGCTTTGAAATTAATCTATACGAAAGTAAATTAATGCCCTTTTAGAAATATTTTGCAATTGAGCGCCGCCGACTAAAACGAGTTAAGTAGTACCTCGAAACGTTTAACATTTGCTCAAACGATTACCTCCACTGCGATAATATAGTTTCATAAAATTGACGCCTTCCACTCACTTTACGCGATCTAACATACTCGTACCTAGTACTGCGAAAAGACTTAAGACATTGCTTGAGCAATAAAATTACTAAGGAATTTATTTCATCATAAACTTTAATTGGCCCAATGTTGTGAACGTTTTCACTGAGGGTAGGGCTTAGATTTCCTACACCGAAGAAAGCGATATTTACACGCATAATAAATCTTCCGAAAAATAAAGTCATAGGCGCGGAATAATATCGATTATGCCTGTCTTGTTAGACAAGATAATTAGATTTGTAAGTCATTGTCATAGAAAAATAAAATACTCACACTAAACTGCAAATTTCAAACCCGAAACCATCTTAGTTTAGATCCAATGTTTGCATCGGTCAGTTTTAACTGATAAAACTTTGTTTATTTTAATATAACCTTTCGTATCGACCCACCTAATCGAAAATAAAAAAAATATGTTATATGTACCGAAAATTGCACTTCGAGTTCTATTAAACAGAGTTACTTAGATAAACCCAAAATTTGTTCTATACCTTTAAGTACGTACACGTAAATATAGCTACATTAATAAAATAATAATTATAACTATTCAGAATTGAACAACCATCTTAGCATAGTTTATAACTAACATGACTTGCTTGGTGATTTTTCTTCGGTGAACTTATAATTTATGTAATTATGTACGTATATATTAATTCATACCTGTATGGAGTTTGTACAGAGATCTTTCGCACTGACCCAATTCTGCGGACCTATACTACAGATTGTACTTTAAGACAGAGTATTCAAGCCATTTTAGATTTCAGTGCGTACGCAATAAAATGAGTTTATACAAATAACGTTAATTATTATTATTGCCTTCGTCTGTTTCCCAATAATATCACGCCGACATGATAATTAGGTTACGTTCGGAATCGAATGTGTTTACCATCGACAGGTACCGTGGGCTAATCATCAGTATTGAATAATAAGGAGCCGATCGAAACAAAATGTAATAATCACCAGTCATACGAAACACGCTTCGATCGACCTTTCGACTGAACCGTAATCAAAAGATTATTAACATTGACTTAATAGCGTGCGCAGATGATAAATTGTTGAAAATTTAATCGTAATATGAACTCTATTTACTCTGGGATAGGGAGGGACTTGAAATAAACAAGTAGGATTAAAATAACAAAAGTGCATTGACTGAAACTTGCCCCCGAGTGCGCGTGGTTCCTATCGCATTAACATCGCCGTTGATTGTACCGTGCATTCGTGTTATGCTATAAATTGTATTTAAACAATTTTTTCACAAGCTTTTTTTTTCGTGTTTCTCCCATATTAATCGTAATAATTATAATTTTACCGAAATGATATGAGACACGCGTCCGCTCAAGACCGATGTTTTTGGTCTCCTCCGACTGATTTGCCTAAATAAAAACGATCACCAGGATAATAGTAATCACTATTGCACACCTTCAATTGTTTTAATTTAAATCTGTAATACGATACCTAATCGCAATTACAGTAATTCCGATAATGATGTAATTTACCGACGATTATTTCCGGCCGACAATACAACGTCCAAAATCTTGTCCTCGGGTTCGTAGCAAAAATCAGCTTCTACAATTGTCTTTACTATGAACTCCACTTAAAACATAGATACAGTGCAAGTATTAGGGTAATGGAAGAAAGGTGGAAAAGCGTGAACGCTACACATTTACGAGTAACTTTTCAGACCAAGCATTCCTAAACTGTAACCTATAAACTGTTTCTTTGTTATTCACTTCTAGTTAAAGTCCACTACCATGTTCATCGTTTTTAATGAACTGCTCTTCACACCTATTGACACAATGTTCAATGGATCTTACGGGGCAGATGCTAATATCGGTAACTTGATTGACGTGATACCTTAGGATAAACATTGTTTGGAGACACAGGTTATAGATTAGATTACCTATATTCGTTTTAGAAAGTCTCTGGCAAATTAGGACCCTTGGTAAATCTGGTTGTACAGACGTACGTTGTATCGACGTCATCCGTTAATAACCTGACACTGCTATGTCATTACCCGTCACGTTGCCTACAATCAGGGAAGTTTGCATAAATGTAGTTGAAGACCATAAAACAATACGCCAATTGATTCTTTCCTTAACAGTAGTTAGATAAAAGACTTCACGCAAACGAACCCTTTAAAATGTTCCATATTTAAATCCAAACTCATTAAAAATATACAAATCTCACCGAACTAAGCCTCGCCCGGTATAAGTGAGATGTTGAGAACTTCCGACGTCATTAATCCCGTCGATAACATTTGCTCCGTGAATGACACTTGCATAATTTGTTCCGTCATTTCTATATTAATAGTTGACAATCGTGACGAAATAGTTAATACGAATGTGTCATCATTACTTTTTTTAAATGGCGGACGTAATCTGTGAGTCATTTAATAGCCAATTGACTGACCCATTGAATGTAGACTCAATGAGAGTGAGGCTTACAGCTGAGGATTTCTGGAGCGTTCTGAGTTTATTTGGCCTTTGATGTAATGTTTGTTAAGGTGCAAAGCAGTCTAGGTTGAGATGTTGGCTTTAAATTGGCTACCAGTTCGCAGAAGTTGTTACGTAACTTACTAAATCATTGCATCAAAAGTAGCAAGTGCCTAGCGATTTGAACATGAGCCTTTTGGACATTGTACCGTGGATGATCTCCTGTTATAGTTTAAAACATATTTGTATATTATCAAATGTTCTGTATTTTAAATAATACGAGATCGCTGATACTCACTCAGTTAATGAGATGTAGAGTGTGAGAGTCGTGAACTTCACGTCGTTTCAGGCTTGAGCTCAGCGGTGGAAAAATTATGGATGTGGTCGTAGTAGATTATTTAGCAACTCGCGCTTGCAATTAGTTGAGACGATCATTTACCTATTGAGGATCGTCTGCTAGTTT
Organism: Calpodes ethlius; assembly: GCA_018251375.1. Lineage (NCBI taxonomy): Eukaryota > Metazoa > Arthropoda > Insecta > Lepidoptera > Hesperiidae > Calpodes > Calpodes ethlius. The sequence continues at coordinate 24,201 of DWPA01000124.1, forward strand.
TTCTTCTCCACAAAAATACCTTTAGCGTAAAAATTCTGAAGCGGTCATGTATATACGCCTGAATAGGATGGAAGCAATCTTTGGAAATAACTTCACTTCGCTAACGACGGGGCCTATTGCCAAGTCACCTTGTTATTATTTTACGTGGAGTATATATTTTATTTGACATTAAATGCTACGTTATTCAGAGCACACGCATTAAACAGTGATATTCATCACATTCAATCACTCTCGAGTAGATCTGTGGCTCGACATTAATTATTGACATTACAGAGATATCTGAACAGCTTTGAGTTTCATGAGTGACCAATATAGGTATTGCTATCTATCGTTATTCATTTATTCATCCCAGATAGGTAACCTACATTCACTTGATATATAATATACCGAATCCTTTTTAATCTGTAAAACCATCTGCAACATTTCGACTTTGTCTTCCATTTTATTGAACTGAAACTTTATCTATCATGTGCGAGAATAATTTTATTCACATCGAGTTGAAGCCTGAACTAAACCTCAACTCTTTGATTGGCGTGTTTTAAATGAAGGTTCCGCTGCAAACTCATGAAAGCAATAACGAAGGATTTGAAAATAAGCCCCTTTCGCGTGTACTAAATTGAAAAAGTTCGCAATATCGCCCACGTTCGCTTTGTGAGCTTAATGTCATTGTGCGCTGGAAGGCACCCTTCGAGTGAAATCATTAGAATTTTGTTTGAGGGGCAACCTTTTTGAACAGGTGGAACAATAATGCGCTTCTCAAGTTCAGATAAATCATAACGATTATTGGCAGGAACGATTTGAAAATAACACTCGTATCAGTAGTTGGATGAACGATAGTAGTGAACACGGGTGGCAAAATGACTTAAATGTTTCCTGCTTTGAAGGATATGGTAAATCGTCGGTCGTCGGATTTGTTAAGGAACCCTTTCTTTAAGCATAATTTCCATGAAGCAACGTCGAAGATTGCAAGTTGTGAAAAGAACTCCACTAGGACGCGTATATTTTGAAACTAGGTTTGTTCCAATGTTGCTCTTGACCCTGGTGACGATTTACAGCTTCACGTGGATGGAGGGGGTGTGCCTGAAGAGACTCAGCCGAGAAGAAAGAGGCTCAGCTCACCCTTTTCGAGAAGTAGGAGTTTAAATCCTAACAATACTCATCTTCATAATCTTGACCTCGGTCTACGGCGTCGCTTGTTGGAGGGCGTCAGGGTAAAGAAATTAGTTATTAAACTATTTTTAAGTGTACACCAACGCGTGAATTACCGAAATCTCTTACGATTCGCAATCCCTGCACTTCACAAATTCTTAATATAATATCCTTACAAACACATTATCCACGTGATTATCCATATCTGATATGAAATTTTATTTGTAAACAAACACTTAATTTGTTTACGTCACGTTTAAGATGTAAACCGGTAAGAACCGTTTAAGAAATCAGCAAATTTTCCCACCGTTATCCCATTACGCCTACATTCGCATAAATTTCAATTATCCCGGGGCCTTCTTAATTAGATGGTTTCGCGGCCTGTACGGCGGCGTCCCTGAACGAATAAACTTGTCCTATTAGAGCCGAGTTCCCTTTTGTGAGGTTTCAAAACATTCGGGCCGAAGACGAAGACCTCTTTTAGTTTCGCTTTCAGAGAATTTAGCGAAGATTCGATTTTGCGCAAATATTTGTATAGATCGTTTGTTATGGTCGCGTCTATAATCAAATTTAATTACGGTTAACAACTCAATTCGAGTTCTTGCAAATTACGAGTAATTATCGCGAAACTGGCGTTACTGGCGTACTTAGAGGTGGCAAATTATGAGGAGGTATTATTAGACGTACATATCTTAGCGGTGTCAGAAATTCTATTCATCTGGAGTCAACCTCTTCTACACGTGGCACTCCTTAGTGAATAACGGACGAAGACATGGCACCAGGACCTTGATGGAGAAGGTCGCTAGGTTTTATACCCGTAAATTAGTTCTGGAGACACTTGCCCACGGTTTATTATTTTTTCCTTTAACTAACCAGGATACTACATTTTGCTTGCAGAGTAAAAGATCGAATAAGACCATTCATGTCAGTTACGTCTTAGCGACTTCTAATACTATTTGTAGTATTATTAGTCGACGAACAAGGAAAGAGGAGAAATCGTACGAAATCGCCGTAGACTACAGATATCAGCAACTCCAAAGGTATCATTGTTGCTGGCTAAGAAAAAAGTCACAAATGCGTTCATCTAATATTTGTATATATGTGAAAAGTATAGCAAACGAACTTGCAGTGCCAACATACCCAGCCTTCCATGGAAATCTAAACTTCGGATAGGATTTAATAGGGACTGCAGTCAGTTAGTAAGTCCTGTTAATATTAGTTTCTTATTATTCCTTTTTAAGAAGACTGTGGACATTAGGACTATTAGTGAGAATTTACTAATACACACTCACTCATTCATCCATTTAGTAATTGTTTGTTATTTTTCTCACTTCAAGTTAGTTACACATGCTACCCTGAAGACAGACGATCTCCTCTAGTATAAGTATCACCGGCAACCAAGGTCCCTTCCAACTGGAACGCAATTTCTATAAGACAATATAAGTATCTCCGAAACCAAACAGCAACCAGGTCCTCCTTATTTATTACTATATTATTACTATATTATACAATACAATTTCGTATCCTGCTTGCTTGAAGACATTTCTTATAGACATAATAAGTACGTACGTGCGTGTAATTTTTATACGATTTTCATGTGATGTATGCAGTGTACGAACAAATCCAGCTGGTACTTGGTGACTGTGAGGAGCCAGGCCAGGGCGCAAGCAGTGCGGCGCGCGCGGCCGCGGCTGCAGCCAGCGCTCGAGCTAGCGAGATCAAAAAGTAGCATTAAGTTAAGAAACGGGGTCGGCGCAGTTATTTTCCAATGCTAGCTACATAGTGGTACGAGTTACTCACGAAACTACATTGCACTCTTTTAACTTAACAATAAAATCACGATGTAGTAATTTTCACTAAAAAATAATAATGAGAGAGCCTGAGAAATCATTTTACCTGGGGGAAGAAAGCGGTGTGTTAGCTAAACAAGGAAGATTTCAATTCTAATTTTAAAAACGTTCAAAACTATTACGTACAGAACTACAGTCGCAACATGGGAATAGTAGACCACCCCTCCACACCTACTGTCTGTATATCATAGGGTAATAAAATAATGTTCGACATTTGATTACCTTTCATTTCCTTGGTTTACATAACCGACAACAATATCTGATTGAAAGTGAAGGAAATTGTTTTCTAACGTAGCTATTGACATTTCAGACAAATGGCAACCTTTACACGTTTGGTTAGTTATGGAAACTTATCATGATAGAGGACTCCCATATATTGGCGTAGATTTAAACCATTACCTCATTTCCAAGCCTTTAAATTAGCCATTGAGAGTTCATTTAATTAGCCAATAGTTTGCTCAATCATTAGGTCAGTATAAACACATCAAGTGAGTACATGTAATGACGATAGCACCACAAGTCGGTCGGACCATCAAAAACGCTATTATAAATAATTAATGTAACTATAACCATTGAAAATATGACAATAAATATAAAAATAAGGTAAACAGTAGGATTGTGTTGGGATATAGTTTAATTACAAAATTAAACAATGAATCACCATGAATGAATTTCATCATCATAACCCATAACTGCCCCACTTTAGGGGTCGGGTCATTTTTCACAATATGAGGAGTAAAGGCTGTAGGCTACCACGTCGCCCAAGTGATTGGCAGACTTCACACACCTTCAAGAACATTATGGTGAATCTCAGGTGTGGAAGTTTTCTCACGATGTTTCCTTCACCAAAGCAAGTGATAATTAACTTGTAATTCGCACATAATTTTTTGGAAATTAGAGGTGCGTGCAGGATTTGTACTCATACCCCCACGTTCGGGAAACCAACGTTCGAACCTCTAGACTATCACTGCTTCATGCACAAAGAATATACAATCTTTATTTCCAATTCCTGGAAGTTGAACTGATGTTACTTCTTCTTATTCTAAGGAATTGAAATTTTACGAATTGCGTTAGTTCCTTAGACCATGAATTTTTATAACAACCGTGGCCAGATAAGATACACACAGGAGAACAGGAGAAGACCTCAACTTCAGAAGAGAGAACACCTCAAAGGTGAACAGACACAACAAATTTATTTTTTGATTAAGATTCTGATTGTAATTCACCAATATGATTAGCCTTAAAGAACATTAGCTTACCCTTAACGAAATAATGTGAAATAATAATTTCTATTAGACTAAGAAATGTATGTTAATTAGTTATCGGAATGAGTGAACTGAACGCTTAAGGCTGAAACGACAAAGTCAGTAAGTAGTGCTCTACTAATTACCTTGTATTTGAAATCCAAGCTCTTCTAGACATGAAAGAATAAATATTTTTGGGTCCGAAGTGATATTACAATTAAAAGAACAATTTTATCAACAGGACAATATTCAGATCAGACCAATATAGCGACAAGCATAGTTTTCGCACCCAATGATATCAGAGGACTGTGTTCCTTAGACATCACAATCAGACTTATATAGGAACTACCGCTACTTTGCCTACTATTACCCTCAAGACTGCTAACAATATCTATTTCATAATAATATGGAACATCGCACTCTAATCGGTCGAGCGGATCGCAATAAGCAAAAGTAAAACGGCAAGGCCGTCCAAGGCAGGCCGGCGGCGCACGTGGGAACGCTCTCTCGCCGCCAAATCATTTAGATCGTAATATTGTTACTAAGTACTTACATCGCAGCTTACAATACGTGGACCTTATTTACATGGAGCCAAGATCGGGAAAGGCTTATCGCGCTAGATACGTGCACTACACACACCTCGTATTATGCGCCTCGCCTGTGCGCCTGGTACCTATACTGTTTATATTTAAGCTCGTATTCATTAGGGTTTCGAAGAATTGTGTAATTAAGTATAAAGAATTGATAATTCACTAAAATTAATGATCAGTACTTTGGAACGTACCTATTACTCTTTGAAGGTAAAGAAGATAAAAGACGGGGAAAGTGGAAATATACAAGTAATAATGATAATGTCCAAAAATATACTATTTCTATATTAATAATTTAATTAGATTCCTTTGTTATCGTCTGAATACATATAGGTGTAGAATGGAGAAAACAAAGGGGAAAAATGTTCATATACCAAATAAGTCGACTTAAGTTAAAATTTGTTAAACCAATGCATGCGCATGGTCTCAGAATCTCCATAGATACAAATATCTGTGCAAAGTTTCATAGAAAAATCATTAAAAATCTACATTTTGTCCAAAAACGGGCAATCTTGTTTTATGGTATATGTTTTTCTTTGGGGAATTCTTCAAAAGAAGTGAAGAACCCACTAAAATCCCCACGACAGCCATCCAGTGCATAAGGCGAGCCTCCTGGATCTCTAATGAACCGGTGATAAGCAAAATACCTACGACGTATTAAGAGAATTAGAAGGTAATGATGGTAGACCTACTAACAGCGCAGCATATAAAGGACGGCCTTGTCACGAAGCATCACTTCCAAGAAAACTTCAAAGTTGACAAACAGTTTACGTTCGTTAATGATTAGGTAATATCTTATCATTGTTCCAAGTTCTAATATATCTATTATTTTAACGTATACGTCATTGACCATAGGAATACGGAAATAGAAGCAACAAGGAAACAATAACAACACTAAGGTAGTTACGTACGTAGGTATTTTAATCTGTTTAAAATTTCTTGGAAACATTCTAACCGTTTTTAGTTCTGAAATGTTACGAAACGGTCGAACCTAACATATATGTAATTATCCGTTCACTTAACTTTTCAAAAGTAATTACAAAGGTCCGACGGTTACTAAGAAGTAACTATTGAGTAAGTACTCAGTTCGTAGCTACTGTTTCCTAACGTACTACGTACGGTGGCGAGGCGTGGCTCTAACACTTGGTTTCACCTCAGGCGACAATTTAAATTATAACTACATTTAGAATCTACACGCAACGCATTAGTAACACAAATTACGCTATCTGTATACACTAACAAATACAATATCAAGCTTAGTTTGTGTGATTTTAGACTTAATTTTAAACGAGACAATTCCTCAATTAACTTACGTGTTGACCATTTGATTGTTTTGAGTGCCATTGTTGATAGAAAATTTAATTGTCGTAATCGAACAACACATGAATTTATTTATTAACATTATTCAATGTATGCGCTTATGTGAACGTAAAATTTGTTTTATTAAATTTTTTTTTTTTTGACAAAGTTAAGATTCTAGATCTCGTGAAGGTTTTTTTGTCATCCTGCTTTAATTAAAAAAAAACATTGAAGTTACTTTGTTAAATATATATACGTTTAATTCACAAACTTTTTGAGAGGTCTCTTTACTTTCAATTTTATTTATTTAAATGTTACACGGATAGACTTGCATCATTAAAACTTTTAGTTGCTATAAAGGGTTTAGACGTATAAAAATATTCTTGAGTGTCAAAATTTCTTGAATCAATTGTGCTATTCTCGTAATTAAAGTGTAAACTAAAAGTATACGTATCATGCATCGTATCATTAACTTCGATGTCAGCTGTTTCTAGATCGGATAATTTTGTTTCGTTATTTGAGCTTTTATTCACATAATTGATATCTGTGGTATTCATGTCCATCTCCTGCATATCATTAGTGTCGTTTGACCCGTACAAAACGCTTTTTTCTACAAATATATCTGAATCATCAACTACATGAAGTAGAATAACATCGTTAGGTTTGATTTGTATGACTTTATCATTCACGTCATCATAATCTTTATATTGCATGTTCTGGTCAATTTTTGATATATTCTTACAAATAACATTTGATTTTAATTGATTGGAACTCCTATTTCTTCTTAACTTTTTTGTTTTTGGATTTTCTCCAGAGATAAATTTTATCTCAATTTTCTTGTGCCTGCTGCCATCTAAAATTTTCAATAAAATAGACGCAGGTCCTTCTTTTACATCATAAGGAATATTATCGTTAATTGAACGACGATGTCCCTTTATTGGCGAAGTTGTTTCAATTTGATTAGAGTTTGTTACTTTATTTTTTGGTTTTTCTACATTCCTCTCATCAACATCATCGCTTGGCCAGATCGGTGGAACGACTCGTTTACCGTGCTCATATAAAGAATCATCTGCTTCTAATTCATATTTAGTAACTTTTTTCATATAATTCTTTCTAAATTCATCAGCGTCTACTCCCTCCGGAATTTTCTCAAGTCCATAATCGGGATTGGCTCGTGGTAGCAGCGAACCTCCCGGAAACATGTCATTGGCCTATAAAGAGTCAAAATGCATCAATTTTGAACTAGATTTGAATAACTATAGGTTAAAAAATAAAGCGATTATTACTTATTTATGACTTAGGTGCTGAGAAATTAGCCCACGTAGTATTTAACATACTTAAGCATTTAATTATATCCCTGATAAAACAGAGCCCAAGATAATGTAATAACATTAAATAGTGTTATATATTACTTCATTTCAATTAGTATCTCGTACTAAATACAAGCAAATGAGTAAATTTGCTTAAAACACATATTTATACTCAAACTTAAATACGAATTCAAAACCATTTATTCATAAAGTTATCACTGATACACTGTTCTATACTTTTCTGCTGTAATTTACCACCATTTCATAAAAGCCCTAATTGTGTTCTCTGATCATATTGGTATCAATATCATAACCGGATATGATTTGCTCGCTTGGATGCATTACGTTAACAACGGTAAAGATGTCTACTGATATGTATCCAAAATTAAGTGCAGATCATTAAAATTGAGAATGATATCCTTTCAGGATACTACAATTACATTATTTATCTTGATTCTTTAATTGTGTTACTACTAATTAGTCGTACCTAGTAATGGCCATCCAAGCAGTTCAAAGTTATTCAAAAACCCCTACGGATTCTCCTAAATTTTGTATACTATCATTGATTCCAATTGTATCACAAAATGAAGTGTCAATGTTTGCTCAGTTACAACCACAACAAATAAAACGATACCCACGGAATGATATTTTCGGGTTTCATTTCCTGCCAACCTTCCAGGGTTAACAGTCGTCATTAGATAACAGCAAGCACCAAAAAGACCTAATAAAACTATGGAATATATACAAACAAATAGTTTACCCTTCATAACAAAACAGTCAAAAAATTACATTCTGTAACAAGTCCGCAGATGTCTTTGTCGACTTGTCACATTGACTTTAGTATAAAAATACTAAAAATAAACAAACTAATGTCATCAACACGTCCTCTAGGACATGTCTAAACAAAGTCAATCAAGATCTCAAATCTATTATCTGGTCATATGTCAAACTGGTCATTTGTCATCATTGACATAATCCCCCTTAAATAAAAAAAAACCTCAGTCCACGTGAAGTTGAAAAGACTGCTAGAGTCGACAGCAACTGTGCACCCTACAAAAGAATGACCACAATCTCTTGTAATTTAGTTTGCTTACTAGATATAAAATAAAAAAAAATAAAAAAATCTACAAAATATTCCTATTTTTAGTCTATGATAAAAGATCTATGGACAGAAATAGATAAGATGTATTTCATGAACAGTAATATTTTTCTAGAGCGACATTAGAGTTCCTTTGGGTATTATGATTATAGTGAGGAAATATGTATAAAATTTGAAAAAAGAAATACTATTTATTACCTATATCACAT